>APFE030449939.1:0-17826 GCA_000404065.3 Pinus taeda | reverse complement strand
TGAAAGAGACATGTATATCAGCATGATCATATCACATCGCCTTGCAACCTAGACGTTTGTAATCTGAGCCTAGGGTCTTGCGCTCCAACACGACTCGATTGAAATACAAATTCTAACATATGAATAAATGTATTGAAGTCGAACATGCTAGAAAGTCGCTTGATTACCAGCCAATGATGTGAATCGTTAACAAGCACGAGAGGAACCACCAATAATGACAATGGCTCTCAAGGTACTAACAGCACAATCCACAGAATGTGAATAAAGGAACTGAAGTCGAACACTCGTGAAATCACCCGATCGAAAGCCAATGATGTGAACTTATTGTCGAGTGCGAAGAACTTTCCATTAGGGCATGCAAGCTATAAGGTATTGGAAGGGAGTCTCTCAGCCAGCTTCCTGGATAATGAGCTAAAGTCAACAGGAAGTGGTTGTGTCAAAGGAGGGCCATGATGTATCCCACATCATCGACACAAGATAAAGGGATGAAATGATTTTAGATGATACAGAGAATCAGAAATGGGTGTAACTGCAGAAGGACAACTATTGAACATATCGGTGACATGACTCTGAAGTCTGGTAGCTTTTGGATCCATAGGATCGGAGGTCATGATGACGTGGAAGAGATCAAATGGAAGGC
This sequence comes from Pinus taeda, assembly GCA_000404065.3. Taxonomy (NCBI): domain Eukaryota; kingdom Viridiplantae; phylum Streptophyta; class Pinopsida; order Pinales; family Pinaceae; genus Pinus; species Pinus taeda. Next base: position 17,186 of record APFE030449939.1, on the reverse strand, counting down.
AATAATGAATGACCCAACCCAAGAGGGTCAACGATGAAATAACGATATCTCAACCTGACATGAAGCAGAAAGTGTCATGTTCAAGAGTGAGTTGTCGACATAACTGATAGAATTTCCCATTTTTCCCCACCATTTCTCACAAGTACCCCAATTATTTTTTAATCGCAAGCTTGAAGGGGATAGCATGTGATTGCACTATAAATCCATCCTTCGGATGAATCCGACCTAGTAAGATTAATGAGCCCTAGGAAGGAGAAGCTCATGATCGTCATGGCGATGAATCTGAGGTCATTTAATGTTTTAACAAGTCCAACAAAGGTGTAACTCAGTATCTTTTTCATGTTTAAAGAGTTTGAAAAAGACACGGAAAAAGAAAACTCCACATAGTTCCTTTTCGTGCATTTGCGTCTCTTGAGCTCGAAAAGGTAGAAAATGATACCAAAGAGAACCACTTGACCATTTCAGTCAAGGAGTACCTTTTTCATAAGTAGTTTATCACATCCCGAAAAAGGGGTAAACGTATACTGTGTAAACGACGCTTCACAACCTTTAACGAGTTCAAAACAGCAAGAACACGACAATCTTTTCGTGTTTAAAGAGTCGGAAAAAGAGCTTGAAAGTGAACCCCCCATTTGTATTCTCTTTAACGAGTCAAAAAGGAAAAAATACTCGACGATATTTTCATTTGAGTTTTACGAATCGAGAAAAGAGCTTAAACTTGACTCTAGTACCATCATCAACAATCTGTCACCTATCGTTGAACAAGAGGTAAACATATTATCCAATTTCTGAGGTAAAATAGATTAAAAGTGCCTTTAAAACCCCTAATATTTCATGAAAAACGAATAAAAGAGGGAAAAAGTATATAATATTCACCATTTTACCTTTTTACCTTGTGTGGAGACATTTTCACCCATTTGTGCCCTAGATTTTCAGGAGCAAATTGCAGGACATCCGAGAGGCCATTCAACGAGTCGTCAATTGCAGGTAAGAGATAAGACCCTTAGCTTCATTTTGATGCTTGTTTTGCCTATTTTTAACCGTCTTTTGGATTTCTGAAGGTGGATTTAGCAAAAAAAATCGCCCTCAGTCGGCGCGATTTCCGGCCATGGAATTGTGCCGATCGAGGGTCATTAACTCTGTCAATCGCGTCGGCACCGTGAACACAAAAATTTCAATTTTTGCCCAAAGTTTTCTACTTTGATCCAAATTTCTTTAGTCAATGATGATTATTGACTTGATGTTATGGTTTTTGTAGGGAAAAACAGTGAAAAATAGTTGATTGGAAAGAACGAGAGAATGAGGCAATTGATACACAGGCATTGGAAGACACAAATTATTTGAATGCCCTCAAGAACTATGGGCTCCTTAAATTCTTCCTCACACTAGGTCTTCGGGCTCAACCCGAGTTGCTGCAGTATTTAGTTAGTGTTTGGGATGTCAATCGAGAAGTTTTTGTAATCTGGGACTAAGAATTGGAATTGGAAACTTCTGACATCTAGTTCATCATTGGATTGTCCCAAAGAGGGGAACTAGTCAATCTGTATGGATCCAGGCCTATCAGGGCAAGTGTGAACATCTTGCTCATGGAACACTGCCTAGAAGCATTGAAATCAAAGAGCAGCAAAATAGAGATCGTGAGTGTTCAGGATCTTGTGATGAAAGTGTTGCTTTTGACCATAAACAGAGTGGTTGGGGCTCAGGCACAACATGAGTCCAACAAATCCAAGTTTGAGTATGTTATAAACTGTATGACGTCGACTATCTTCAACTGGACAAAAGCCATGAAGGTAAACATGAAGCGCCAGCTATCCAAAGCCAAGGTCAGAAACCTGAAGCAGTTCATAAATGGTTCCATTCTAGTGACCTTCTTTTTGGAGTGGATCCCGCTATTTCACTACCAGCTTGCTAAGGTGAATCTGCCATTGCCACGAGACCCACAAATGGTTCGTTGGAGTGATCTGATGCCTAGGATCATTGGGGCCCAACATATGTCATATAATCTCGCCTTCTTTTCGTGGCTACAACATCAGCTGATCATAGTAGAGGATTGGCCCTATAGCAGTACCGACTTCTGCGGCAATCCAGATATGCCACTCCCAAAGGGAGAGGATTATGATGATGGAGGTAAGAAAAAACCATTTTAATTTTTAATTTTGTATTGTTTTTGAAATATATGCATTCATGACATTTTGATTTTGCAAATGCAGATGTGGGACCAGATCAAACTGTTGGGATGTCCCTAATTGCCAGGTGCGTTGATCAACAATTTGATATCGCTCCTTATCAAGAAGGAGACGATAATGAGGAGGAAATCACGTGAAACCTAGAGGGATTGACCAGAGGTATCCCAAATTATGCCCGGGTGGTTGACATCCCACGCCAGTATCAGTGGCATGTAGTGGGGGTATCAAACCGGATCCGTCGACTGCTAACTCGTGTAGTATGATCAGTTACGTGCTATCATGATCACCATGCCGAGTAGTTCATAGTTCTATAATTTTACATTTTTGAGGCCTACGAACCACGTATGTACTCGAACACACATATTATTTTTTTGGGGTTTTGACTGTATGACAAACATTAATATATATAGATATTATATATTATATATATAATATAATATATATTATATATATATATAGTGTATGTATGGTATGTTATGTTGTGTAGTATAATATATATCATACATAATTATACATATGTAATATATATATATATATATATTATATATATAATATACATTTATGTATATTAGTATTTTAATATGGTATGATATAATATATGTAATATATATAATATACTATATAATATAGGCAGCAAAACATTATTACTTGATATTTATATAATTATATCTATATATATATAGAGTCAGCGATAATATTAAATAGACTGGCGTAGATACGACAACATATAATAGACCAGTAGTCTATAATATATATATATATATATATTAATACAGATCTATATATACTATATTATTATTCTATATATTATGATTATATATATAGTATTAATATACTATTTCCTTGCTTACTATGGTACAAATGTTTTTTTTTTTCACATATTTCGCAAATGTTTATCCAACACATAGTTAGCTAATGCATCTGTCAATGTATTCATATGTCTAGGAATACGATGATATGTAATGTAATCAAAATTTCTCTCCAATAGATGAGCGCGCAAATACATTCTCAATATCTGAGGGTTTCTGACGGAATATTGCTCGTTGAGTTGAAGAACGACAAGTTGTGAATCAAGGTTGACAACTAATTCCCGAATGTCAAGAGCAATGGCTTCTAACAATAATTCGATAACCGCACTATACTCAGCAATATTATTAGTTGTTCAACCTAAACAAATACCTTGAAGATCAATCAACTCACCATGGAGGTCATAAATGGCCCATGTCGCGGATGATAGATTCCGAGTATTACGGCAAGCACCATAAGCAAAACCGATGTGAGGAGTCACAGACATCTGCAAAGCAGGCGAACACATAATAAGCAGGAAAGCTGCTTGAAAAATTACACACCAAACCACACTACACAAAAAAACGAATAACACACTATTGTACAAAAGAAGCTATGCAAGATAACTCAGGCATAGTACTTTTTGAGATAAATCCCATTACGAGGCTTGTCTAAAGGATCATAATCAATCAGCTCATAGGCCCCTTTTTGTAACACACATTTAAAAATGTAGAGCCCATGCCACATGGGCCCAAACTTACCTACCCCCAGCTTATCATTAGCTTGATCATACGTGAAAACCAAAGCACCCTCTGAAAAAGCATGAGGAGAGACTGACTGTCAAAATGGGACTTAACCCACTTTTTCAGTGCTTCAATGACTAAAGCAGCGAGACGGTGAGTCTCATCCAATCACTCTAAATACAAGAGGCACTCTTCTTGAGGCGAGGTCTCGGGGAGAAGTTCGACAGCTAGCTTGAGTGAGGGAATTTCACACTCAATTGGTAAAGTTTATTCCATCCCATAAACTAGCTGGAATGGTGTGAATCTAGTTGCATTTTTTGTCAAGGTTCGATAAGCCCACAGAGCTGAAAAGAGCATGAGATGCCAATTTGATTTGTGCAACCCAATGGCGTGCTGAAGCATTGTAACCAAGACCTTGTTCACAACTTCAACTTAGCTGTTGGCTTGAGGGTAATACGGGGTTGAGCCATCGTGGCGCAAGCCCAACGTAGAAGTCAGCTCAGCCATCATGTAATCTCGAACATGGGAGCCATGGTCGGTGACAATGGCCTTAGGCACTCCAAACCTAGAAATAACGTGATTGATAGAAATTGAGTCTTCGTTTTACCGTCAGTAGAATATGTAGGCATTACTTCGGCCCATTTGGTGAAATAATCCACAAGAGCAATAATATAACCATGCCCCTCGGCCGAATGAGTGTTACATTTCATATAGTCAATGCCCCATTTGGGAAAGGACCAAAGGTAATAATGGGGTGAAGGTGAGCAGTTGGGGTGAATTTTACGCTGATAAATTTGGCACTCATGGCATTCGCGAAAAACAAGGATGCAATCCTTGAAGGTTGAGGGCCAAAAATAACCAGCGCAGAGTATCTTTTAAGCAACAGCATATCTAGAGAGATGACCACCACATGCACCAGAATGGTAGTCATTCAAGACTCTCACAGCCTCCTCGAGAGTTAGATATCGGCAAAGAATTGAATCGAGACCAACGCGGTATAAAGTATCTCTAATGATATGGTAAGGTTGGGATTGATGGCGAATGCATTGACAATCATCCTTGGTCAATGTAGACCGGAAGGTGGATGTCTGGAGATACACGGTGGTATCATCGTACCAAGGGTCGAGAGTGCTAATTAGGAAAAGAGTCTCGTCTGGGAGCTACTCATCAGTACCTGTTGAAAATGCAACAAGATGATGGAGCTTAGTGAAAAGAACTCGCCTTCACCAAGTGATTCCGCAGGCTATTTTTGGCGCAAAGTCTATTTTTAGACTATGTCTATTTTTAAACATATGGATCATGGTCTATGAGTTGCAGGATGCTATTTGTGGATGATTGGTCATGTTGGTAAAAATAGATGGACCTCTATTTTTAGACATATGGGCGGAGTCTATTTTTAGACTACTAGGCTAAAAATAGAACAGTCGAATATTATTAGCTCTTAATAATATTTGGACTTATCTTATCCTCTTGGAGAACTTCAGTTCGAGCTACAGATGTGGCACATGCAATTTCCAGAAGGAAATACGCTTTTCTTATGGGTTACTTGAGCTATTGCATGAAGGACTTCAGTTAGAACTCAAGTGATTGAGTTTGGTGGAGTTGAATGAGGAGTTGATGGAGTTGTGTTCAATTTGACTTAGTTGAACTAGTTGTATTTAGTCTAACTAACAAATACACTAGTGATGAGTGATGTGAATTAGTTATTAATTAATTCACTAATTATTAAGTCATGAATCAACTGAGGAATACATCAGTTAACTCAGTGCATGGACAGTTCAGTGGAGACAAGTGTTAGAGATGAGTGAAAGGGCAAGACAACTGTCAGTTGTGACTATAGTTGTGCATGTGATTTGCACAATCAATGGATTGAGATTGCCAATGAGGATTGTGTAGTGTTACACAAGGGAAATACGAGTTTTGATCAGCCATTCCCATCCATTCTCTTGCAGGATTGCGCAGTGGAGGCAGGCAAGCAACGGAGGAGATTTGAGCCAGTGATTGATTCAAATATGAGCTAGTTTGTGTGTAACAGGTGGAGATAGTACTGAATACTTGTGAGGAGTATTGTACTATGTATTGTTACATGTTCTCAATCAATATAATATACAGATAGTTGGGGGTTTTCAGCTGTATGCTTTCCCCGTGATATATTGTGTTGATATGTGTGATTGATGCTTCAATGTGCGCATGCAATTATTTCTTAATTCCGCAAAATTGATGATCAACGTAGAGGAGATTATATATTATGCATGATTCCACAAATAGTGTATAATCAGAATAATCTCTGTGAATAAGTGTCATTTTATTCAAAATTTCTACAGCACCAGCAAGAAGAGAGGTAGAGGGAAGAGAGCAAATCAACTCAGCGAAGACAAGTGATTTATTGAACATGGCAGTAGTAAACACCAAATCGAATTCTTGGAGGATGACAATCCACTTAGAATACTTGTCCCCCAGCAACTGACGAGTCAGAATGTAGATCATGGGGTTGCACTTAGAAATCACAACTGTAGTGCAGAGGAGAATGTAATGCTGAAAGCGCTGAACAGCCTAAACATCAATCAAATCCAACTTCTCGACATGAGCATAACACGTCTTGGTATCGAGAAGATTGTGACTGCCTTAGTAAATAACATGTTCATTACCTTCAGCATTGTCTTGTACCAACACCATAGCGATGGTGCTAGAGGCTGCAGCTAGATAAAGGAAGTAATCGCGATGATAGTTCAGAGGGTGCAGTAAAGGAGCATTAATGAGGACAACTTTTAAGTCATCGAAAGACTTTTGGGTAGTCTCATCCCAAATGAATGGCGTTCCTTGCTTAAGCAACTGGGTGAACCCTGAAGCTAGCTCAAAATAGTTTGGTACAAAACGATGCAGGAAATTTTCTTTCCCTTGCATACTTTGTAGTTGATGCAACGAGGATGGAGGGGGTAAATTAACAATAGCCTCAACTTTAAAAGGATCAAGGCGAATGCCTTCTTTTGAAACAATAAAGTCGAGGAGTCATCCAAATTCAACACAGAAGACACCCTTATGCGGAGTTAACCGAACATTGTAGTGTTTACAACGAAGAAAAATTTGCTGGAGAAGATCAGGATGATCATGGTGCTTACGTGAATGAGCGAGAAGGCCATCCAAATAAGGTTGAATGATGTTTTGAATGTCATGGAATGCATAATACATCACTTTTTGAAATGTAGCCCCAACCTTCATAAGGCAAAAAGGGAGCTTTTTATACGTGAAGGTCCCCCAAGGATAGATAAAGGTTGTCTTATCTTGATCATTCAGCACAATGTTTATCTAGTTGTAACCAGAAAACATGTTCATAAAGGAAAATATTTCACTCCCCATTTATTCATAATGATTTGTTCAATGAAAGTAGTGGGGTAAATATCCTTTGCACATGCACGATTGAGATCACGGTAATCGACACAAACAAGAGTAGTGCCCTATTTCTTTGTCACCAATATGATATTAGACACCTAAACTGTAAGAGGGATTGGATAATTAAATCCATATTTGAGAAGTTTTTCAAATTCATCCTTGATGGTGGCTACTTTTCTAGGGTGCACTGGATGAAGCCGTTGACGAACGGGCTTCGCATGAGGGTAAGTCGGAATTTCGTGCACAACTATACTTGGGTCAATGCCAGACATTTCTTCATATGACCACACAAAAACATCTCAGAATTCCTGAAATAGACGAGTATAAGTCTTGATCTCATCAGGAGAACAAGTTACCCATGTTCCCTCCCGACCAAACTTCATGAGTGATGATCGATGTCTAAAGTGGTAGAGTCAAGAACTGAGAAGAGAACTTCTCAAGACAAGTAGACATGATCGTCGGGTCAAGTAAGAACGAGGAACGAAGATGAGTGTCATTCCAAGGTACTTCCTCCAGAGACATAACTTCCATGATACTCTCGTCGGAAAGAAAAGTCTCGACTAAGGGATCAGGATAGTCAGAAGAACAAATCCATGGGGAGTGAGAATAAGTGTCGAGAGATGCACTCGAAATAGAATGATCAGAGGATACCGAAAGCAAAGCCGAAAAAATCTCTAGATAGTTAATTTCAGCAGGGCTAAATGGCATAAGCTCACCTCATGTATCAAAAAAATCTGGTGAGGGAATGACACATGGATCAGACTTGACCGAAATCATGTTGACAGAGGCAACATGCAAAGGCGGGAGCGAAAAAATACCCATCAAGGCAGGATCTTTAAAAATTCCTGCCCCCACACTCTCATAAGGAGCACCGGTTTGCTTGACATAAGGAATATTGTCATTCGAGGAGGAAGAGGCAAAGAAGGACAGTTGGTTGACCGTGACTATATTCCCTTGATGGGAAAAATGAATCACGCGGAAAAGGGAGGAGGCTACAGCATGCATGGCATGGGTCCAACTCCGTCCGAGTAGAATATTATAGTTCAGATCGGTGTCAACAATCTTTACTTTGACGTGAACAATCTTGGCCTCCAAAGTAATGGCAAGGTTCGGGAGAACATCGAATGGTCGAGAATTGCGTCCGTCAAAAGCCTCCAAAGTGTTAGGGAACTAGTTCAAAGTAGGAGAACAAATTTCCTTCCAATAAGCGACAGGCATGATGCAGGTAGAAGCACCTTCATCGATGACAATCCTATGAATGGTTTTCTCATTTATGATCACCTAAATGAGAAAGGCAATTTGATGAGGTAAACACGGAACATGGTTTTCTAGATCAGAACAAATGAGATTAGAGTTAGTTGGATCAATACCTCCAATAGCCAACAGTAATGATTTCCACTGAGAAGGATAGCTTTGAAGGACCTTGAGGACAAACATAGCTGATGGTGCTTGGGCCAGATCCTCAACAATGTTATAATGTTGAGCAACTCAAGCGTTTGGATTGTATGAGGACTTTCGCATCACACCTTAAGAAGGTGGTCGAATGGCGGAATTAGGACTAGGTCGCTCTATATCGAGAGTACTAGAACTTGACGCGATAAAAGAGGAAGGGTACCTTCTTTCTCTTTCCCTGTTGTCATGCTAGGTGTTTGATAATGTTTTGATCTGGTAGCCACATTGATAGGTGTATTCACAATGAACACTTGGGAACCTGAAGAAACGGACAATTCAGGTTGGTCTACCATTTGGGTCTGCTGGGATGAAAAGGGCTCTTTCAGGATAACTAGGGTCCCTTTGAGCAAACGACTAACTTCGGATCGTCTGGGACAATCCTTAATATAACGATCCTCCTCACAGATGAGGCATGGATACTTAGGATTCCATTGAGAAGCATCACTAGCAGATGACTTAGGAGGGGCTTGTTTTGGGGCATCGGCTTTACCTTTGCCTTTCCCTTTCTTCTTACCTTTAGAGGATTTGTCTACTACGGTAAACTGGACAGCGTGAACCTCTGAGGTTTTACCAAGACCAGGTGAATTGCGAGAGTTATCATTGGATGCAGTGTTGGAGACTGACTTCTATTTGGAAGAAGATTTTGAGGGGGTCTGGGACACTGAACCAATTACTCCATCAACAGGAGTTGTAGGCGGAGACTTGGATGTCACCAGATCAAATGATGGTCTAGGTGCATTGGGTAACATATCATATAACATGCCAGATTGTGAATAGACGAGGTTTAGATACTTGGCACGTGTGATGGCTTGTTCCTCAGTGACACATCCACTCATAGTAATGTCTTAAGCAATTTTGATGACAAATGATTTAGTGAACCATTTGGTCAACAATTGATCAACAATCTAAAAATTGATCAAGCGACATCTACGTCTCCATTCATGGATGTGATTGGAGATGTGGGTTGCAGTGTCTTGATTGAGCGATGTAAGGAGATGGGTGCCAGTTTCATAATTAACTGGTAGTTGGAAATGTGTGAGAAAGGCCATGGCAAGAGTGTTAAAGTCATGATAAGTACTTCGAGGGAGTTTGATGTACCACTTGACTACACCACTTGTGAGAGTTCATTGGAAAAGTCGGAGATGAATGGAATCATCAATGTAGGAATTTGAGGAGCACCAGCAGTGATATGCCATCACGTGGGCTTATGAATCCTCTTTCGCTTTTCCTTCAAACTTCATACAATAGCTCGGCATCTTGGATGGAACTGGAGGCTAGTATGGTGAACGAACAATTGGATCATTCATGAGTCTAGACACATCTGGCAATTCTAATGTGGCCAAGAATGACAGTTGGCTATTAAAAGGCATTTGAGGCTTGTAAGCAGGCCCAGCCTACAGAACCCATCCCTGCTGGTAAGGATTTTGTCCCCATAGCAGAGGGTTTTGTCTGTATGGCATTTTATTTTTCCCCCACTGTAAGTTACCTTTCCCATAACAAGGATGTTGGCCTTGAAAGCCTTGAAATTGTCCAGCCATGGCCTGTTGATAAACAACATACAGGTTAAAAGGTTGTTGAGCCTGTTGACCTTGGACATATGGATTTTGCACCTTATGCCCCTAGGCGTAAGGCTGTTGAACCTACTACCCTTGGGAAAAAGGGTTTTGGACTTGGTGCTCTTGGACATAAGGATTTTGAAACTTCTACCCTTGGACATAAGGATTTTGGGCCTGCTACTTCAGGACTTGACCATGACCTTGCCCTTGCAAAGGTTGACCCTGTTGATATGAGTATAAGGGTTGTTGCTGCTTGGGTTGACCTTGTTGCTACAAGGGCTAACCATGCAGCTGTAAAGGTTGTCCCTGTGGCTGTAGAGGTTGACCTTGTGAGGACATAGGCTAGGAGGGTTGTTGAACATACTGCATCTGCGGCTGCAAGGTTTGTTGCTACTGTTGCAAGGGTTGACCTTGCGGTTGTTGCAGTTGTCCTTACTACTACACTATCTTCCCTTATTACTGCATGAATGGCCCTTGTTGCTACGAAGGTTTCCCTTGTTGTTGCAAAAGTTTTCCTTGCTGTTGCAAGCCTACTTGGACAGTTCAAGCAGTGACACCTTGAAAATTCTCGAACTGGATCTGACCATATCCCCCAAGCATGGCGGATGGACCAGGCTAAACATGAGGTCCAACTTGAGGGACGGAAGGGGGATTTACCATCGCTTGTGAACCATATGGAACATAAGGAGGTTGGTATTGAACCTGAGCCACATAAGGTTGCTGGTATTGGATGTTACTCGACCCAAACGGACCAACAGGGTTCAGCTGCTCGTACTAGACATTGCTTGATCCAGCAGGACAAGCAGGGTTTGGATGGAACCAAAAAAGGGTTGGTTCATCCCAACCATGTGAGTTTGTGATCCACTCACATTGGTTGTGCCAGACATCATAGAAACATTCTGGTTTTCCCCCCCAGGAGGTGGTACAGTCTGTCCACTTATTGGAGGGATCGAAGAACAACAAAGACATGACTCGAGACCGTCGGTTGAACTGGACGGGTTACTTGGACTAACAAAACAAGAGGATTCGAAACGGTGGGTTTCACCAGAACTGAAGTAACTCTAGAATGCACAAGCAGTTGAGAGATCGAGTTCTGAATGAACGGACCTAAGGTAGGCATAGCACCAAATGATTAGATAGGGTTGTGATATAACAATGAGGCACTAGGCGTACCGAAAACCAGCTAAGCTAAAGTCGTGTAATTACGTGGTAACTTAGGATGAACACTAGTTGGAATGATTCTTGTGTAAGGAAAACCTTTAGGATGGAAAGGATATTCCTGCTCATTGACAGTGTGTGTAGCAAAAACCTCCGAGTGACCTGGCGAGGAGACTAGGATCTTGCCTTCTGATTCCACGAGTGGAAACAAATGACAATGTACAACCAAAGATGTTCGAGGGGATAATTCCAAAGGAATACCTGGATGATCATATGGATTGCATAAACGTTGTGATGATATCACAATAGGATAAAACAACGGATTCAGAGGATAAACAACCAGTCCTACCTGACCTTTAGGAGTTGGCAGACTCTCAAGACTTTGGATAGGATTATCGGGAGATTCCAGGCCAATGTTAGAAAGTGACCCAGTATCTGAGGGAGGAGGAGGATGAGATGACAAAGGTTGAATGCTCAGAACATTTCCAAGTTCAACACCTTGTTCCTCAGGTGACTGCAACAATTTAGGAAAAGGCTCCTTAGATGATCTTTCAGATAGAGTAAAGGAAGAGGAACTAGGCGAACCTGATGGTTCAGCCACGATGATTTTGTCTCAATTAACAAGAGAGAGAGATTAATTCCAAGGCTTTTAAAATGTATTTAAAGGTATACACACAATGTGTTCTAGAAAAAAGACTAACAGGAATGTTATGTGATCATGGGAAACAATTTTTTAATACGTTGACTGGTGCCTTTTCATGTTTCCAAAGTCGAGAAAAAGGAAAAGATGACTCTATCACTTTCGATTCGAAATGAGCTCGAAAGGGCAAGTGCTCAGGTGATCTTTTAAGTTTAAGGATTCAAAAAGATCAAATGACTACTCAGGATAATCTAGGCAAAAAGGATTACCAAGTAACCGTGAACTACATAATACCTCCCGACGAACCGAGAAGTACGGGCAGGCAATCTCCCAGAATGTTGTATTCGGTGTATCATGTTTACAAGGTGGAAGACTTAGCTTCCAAAGGATAAAGGATTGCAACCTAGTGTGGTCTCCCTTTATATACGCGACAGTACAGGGAGGACAAGTCCGTACTAGCGTTGTCTAGTGCCGAAGCAAATGAAAGCTGCTAGGTTTAAAGACGTCGGAACATGTCTCTAGCCTAGACCTTCTAAATGTGATCGTTGGGTTTCAAATGCGCCTTAGGTTAATTGAATACATTTTAAATTTTATCTTGAAATTATGTCTCAGTTTTCAAACCTTATCGATGTGAATAAAAAAAAACTCCTATATTCAGCTAATATGAGACAAAACCCTTTCAATTCGATGAATGTTTACACTAATGGGAGTAGAGAACACAATCAATGCAACAAACAAGCAACTAAAAGCAGAATGACCTTTTCACTACTTCACTTTTCGAAAACAAAATAATGAAAAACTCTTTCCAATTCCTATCTTTCCTATCAAATTCACTTCAAGTAGTCGTTTTAATAGTAAAGAGAATTCATTTCTTTTCAGATGCAAATGATGATGTAACATATTGATTCAGCAAACTAGAATTACGTATTTTTAAGGGAAATGAGGAAATGAATCTTTCGCAAACACTTCAATGAAAATTCTTCAAAACAAATCAAGCTCAATGAAATGCAAAGCGTAAAAGAGAATTCCTTCCAAACTAATGATTCAATCAAGAACAAGATGAGCAATGTAATCTATGCCCATAAAGAGATGCTTAAACAACAAACAAAACTTTTCAAACTTGTCTAATTGAAACCAAAACGCTAAAAGGACTAAGAAATGAAATTGACTTGCCGATCACACAAACAGCTAAATGGAAGATGACCTAGATACCCTAGGGCCTCAAACCATCCAAAGACTCAAAAAATCAAGTAAAGAGAAAGAAAACCAAACAAGCACACAAACCAAGCAAATGAAGCTTTCCAGTTAGGGAGAACATGGGTAAAACAAGTTGAGAGGCTGAAATTAAGAGGGCAAGACACACTGGTTATGATCTAGGGGAAACCTTGATCTTCACTTATAGGAATCAGCACGACTGCCTATCTGGCAACAAGCCCCAAAAGGGGGTCAACGTGATTGTTTTAGAGAAACTCCCGCTGATTGGTGCGACTGATGAGCCCCAAAAATGGATAATTATATGGGCTCATTCAGCCTCCTAATTCGACTTAATCCACCCTTCTCATTAGTTTATTGCATGTTTTTTATTATATTTATGCTAATAGAGTGAACTGAGTTAGTCATTATGCCAACAAGTCTAATGTGTGCTTTATGCAGTCTTTTTGGTCAATTTGGAGACAAAATCAAAGGTTTAAATGAGCATTTGGTAGCCAAATTCGTGGAGAGGATTTTTAGGAAGGTGTCCCCTTCATTTATGGGTCCTTACCTCGAATTCTCCACCATCAGCTCGGAGTTCAAGGGCCACCAAATCGATTATCGCAAGGGCAACCAAGCAAGTCAAGTAGGACTACTGTTAACTGCAAGTTTTGGGCAGCCGAGTCCCTAAAGTTTAGGAGGACTTTTGGGGTCCTCAATTTGTATAAATAAGAGGGCTTAGGGCCTCATTTCAATTAGTCACTTTGTAGGCAGAAGTTAGCTAGTTTGTAGTACGATTTTAGTCATTTCTTAGGCAGTAGTTTAGCTCTGCATTTCAGCACATTTTCAAGTTTTCCTTATGGACACTTTTTGGAATGTAACTATTCTTTTGATCAATAAAGATGAATCCAGCTTTGCACCAGCTCTAATCTCTCTTATGAGGTTGTAGCTCTTGGGTTTGGGCCCATCTCAAGTGCCCAGTACCTCCTTTGTTTACTTTCATGTGTCTTTGCTACATTCTTAGAATAAAACCTGCTATTTAGATTTAAATCTTGTTTTGTTATTTAGATTTTTTTTTATGATTAAAGTAGCTTTTCATGTTCAGATTTGTTTGATAAGTAAATAACAGGGAAGATATTCAAAAAAAAGGCCATCAAGCACCTTGGATCTCACCTCTCCCTCAGTGGAGTCATGAGCTGGGATCAAGGTGACCTTGCTGCCACCAAAAACATTGTTTTTGCTTCGCCATGCAATTAGTAGTGTTGGATTCTTAGTTGCCGAACTTGATATCAGTTTTGGTTGCATGCTTAGGTTTATGGTTGCTTAGTTGCATAGTTATCTCATCTGATTTCATTGCAAATAAACTTATGTTCCATTTATTTGTTGTTATCTAGGGCAGAATAGGCTAACGTAACTAGGTTTTTGATTTTCTAAGTCCTTGTTTGTTCCATTTGAAAAGCAACTTACAGAGCACCTGTTATACTTCTTTATCTTCCCATACTCCATCAATCCCACCTGCTCCATCCTCTACTTAGAATCCTTGCCTTACATTTTCCACATTCGCTCACTCCACCCTAATTCTCATATTTTTGTGCAACATTGTCATATCCCTCTTTGGACAAATCCAACCATCCTCGCCACTCCTCAACTCCATCCACCAAGCCCTGGACCTCCTTACACCCTTATCTCACCTCCATACCCACTCCTTCATCTTTCTCCCTCCATACATCCTCCAAAATCCCATTTCTGAACATCCTGTAGAACCCCTGCAGACTTCCTGTAGAAGCTCACGAAAGTGGTTTCTTGATCACCAAACTCTGTGAAACTCTCAAGAAGGGTGTTAGGGACCCCTTAGGCCCTCTCTAAACCTCAGAAGTAGCTTATTCACATGCATTTTACCTTTCTAAGAGTCAATGGCTTTCCTTTCTGTAGCTTTCATCATTTTTCTTACATCAGTAGGGCTAGCTGGTAAAATTAAGGTTTGCTAGGGTTTGCATTTCCTTTCCGCTTTTCGCTTCTTTCTGCAAGTAGATTAGCCTCCTTTGAGTTAGCTTTCATCCATTAGTTAAAAATCTTCTTCTAAGAGCTCATAGAAGTTGTCTTAAGCTCCTAGCGGAGCTTGTGCCAGCCTGACAAGTGACAGCTACGGCAAGAGCTAGTACTTGTGCATACCTGCATCGTCGCTTCCAAGTTTGGTTACGAACTACGGGTTGTTGATAAATTAAAGAAGGGAGTCCCAGAGTTTGCAGCATTATTGTTGCATATACTGGGCCCACCATTCGTTTGCGCCGTTTCCGGGAAGCGTCAGAGTATTGGTGATTGCTGCTTTTCTTTCTATTTTCTACTACAACCTTCTGCTAAGTAGTTTATTTCAGCAAGCGTAGAGTAGATTGTTTCATTTCCATTCTACAATTTCATTTCCACAAAAGTAGATTAGACATTTCCTGCTTTCATAGATTAGAATTTCAATTCCGCAATTTCATTTCTGCAAGCGTAGATTAGCATTTCAATTCCGCAAGCGTAGTGTTGACACCTAATCTTCTGGAATGTGAACAATCATCAAGAAGATGAACTGATCAGTCACATTCATGTGTATACAACATTAGCTACCTAATGAAATAATTGTATCAGTTTTTCTGGAGTTACTCCTGGCCTGACATGGTATCAGAGCACAAGTCCCAGGTTCCTTTTTTTAAGTGTGCCTTGTAACTCCTCTGCCATAACGCCTGACATGGTATGCGCAGCAGAAGCATGGTGAACGTTTGATAAGGCTGCGTTCGATGAGTTCTGTCCCATACTCTCATAACGCCTGACATGGTTCGATGAGGCTGCGAACGTTGAACTAACACCTGACATGGTTCGATGAGGCTACGTATTGAACGCTGCAAATAGCCGAACGTTGAACTAACGTCTGACATGGTATTCAAACTGCGCAATTGAAACCCTTGATTTTTTGAAACGCTGTATGTATCTGCGTTTTCATTTTTGGTGAATGCATATCTAACTGTGGTATGACTATAGTATATGACTGTGGTATGACATATTGTCTCCCTCCGCATACCTGGTTATTTGTTTCAAAGCCTTAATGTAAGATCTGGTTTGTTAAGGAATATATGTGAAACGCTGTTGGCGTCTCTGTGGCGTCTTTGAGATCCAAAACTGTTGACTAATAGTGGAACATCAGGAACATCACCAGAGGAGCTAACTCGTGCATCTGTGGGATTTTTCAATTCTCTCCCACTACCTAGTATCATTACGTGATTTATGCAAGTGAGCTTCAGTCTCACAGTCATCACCAGGTTTACGTAAGCGAATAGCCGAACCCTCGTTAGCATTTCTGTTCAATTGCGTGATGATGGTTTTTCTCCTGATTGCCTATAACTATGGTAGCGAAATTTAGCAGTGAGAAAGATATTTTCTACTGCAAAGAGACTTACAGCAAACCAGTGTTTGGAGACTCCGTGGATCTTGATTATAGTGTGTTTTATTATATGTTTTAGATCATTTTTCATGATTAACATGTAGTTACCGAAATCCGTGGCATATTTACAATATTCTACAGCTTTATATCATGTGATTGAGCCTTCTTAACCCATGCTGCGAAAGTGAAGCCAGATGATAAGTTGTGTTTGCATTCGATTTACGCTTTAAGAGTTTAAGTGTTGGCGCATAAAGGTAGCTTCCAATTCGGAAGCCATCATTGAAGCTTCGTAGTAAAGGGCAGCGTTTAACACAAAGCGCTCAACTGTTTATGTATATGATGTGATACATATTACAGCATTTAAACAAAGCGTTCAATTGTTTATGCAGTGATATATATGTGGTGATATATGTTAGAGTAGTAACATGTTATCAGGATTCGTCTCAGAATCATTTTTTTAGCAGCAAAAGTTTTTTTTCCCTCCACAACAGCACATTCTTTTTGCCATTATAAGTATTATTCTATTAGCAGAAGCTATTTTTTTTCACATAATGCATTCAATCATCTCTATGGTGGGAATAGTTTTCACTGGCAAGGAGAACTATCCTGATTGGTCCCGGATGATACAACACACCCTCATCTTCAATGAGTTGTGGAAAGGAG
>APFE030449936.1:0-43529 GCA_000404065.3 Pinus taeda | reverse complement strand
CACTGATCTTTATCCACCATCAGATCCTCCATCTTGAGTTTCCACAACTCAAAACTCTGACCATTGAACTTCTCAATCTCTATCTTTCCGCTGCTCGCCATCTTCTTTCACCACCAGAATCGATCTCGCAGATCTCCCACTGAACAGGGTCTACCACAGGCCGAGCGAAACCCCTCAGCAACAAAGGCATCCCCTTGAAGCCAAAACAGCTCTGATACCAAATGTAGGTTTTAACCCCGTACAGAAATTACCTGCATACAAATTCTAAATCACAAGAAAAATAAAAATGCGAGAGCAAACCCATAAAACACATATACACAGAGATTTCCCACTGGATCTCAAAACCGAGACTACCAGCTTGATTTTTCATTATATTCCTTTCAATGTTACAATACATATTTATACATGCCGAAGCATCCAATACCATGGACCGAAAACCATTGCGTCCAAAACCATGGACCGAAAACCATAGGTAGGTTCGCCCAACCAAATATAGGGTCCAAATTTTTTTTTCTCGAGGCGCTACCTCGAACCCCGTAGAGGGGGGCTACCCGCCCGGCTCAAACCCCCCAGACAGGGGGGGCTGCTGCCCCCCTGTGACTCTCCAGCTGTGCAATCGGCGCAATGAAGGGGGGGCTCCACCCCCCCTCTAACCCCCCGGTTCACTACGTAGGTTAGTCATGGAAAGAATATAACACAACCCAACAGTAAGCTTCTTATAAATTCTTTCAAAAGAGACTTATTACTGTTGGCTGATGAATATCATTCTGGACCTGCTCTGTAAATTTTGAGAACTACTTTGAAATAAAATTGCTGGATGCTGTGTTGGTGAATTTGCTGGATGTGGAATCAATGGTGAAAGGATGTGTTGCAGAATTCTTGTGTTGATGCATGGATCAATAAGTTTGCCCTACTCTTGAGTTACTGTATTTTATTTATCATATGAATACCATGTTCTAAATTACAGGAAGAAAGGATAACCCAGAATTTACTATCTGTACTCTATGTTCAGTTCCTGTAGTTTTCTATGTTTTCCACAGGACCATCATGGGCAAGAATTCTTAAGTGCTCTTGTCTCCCTAGTTCTTACACATTAAATATCATCAAGGAATTCTTAATTGCTCCTTGATAATGTTACACAATTTCCCTCTGTTAACATAATGAAAGATTCTTCACTGGCTTTCATTTCTTGACTTCATTTCATTCTACTCTCTGCTTTCAAAATTGTTCTAGTTTAACTATACTACTCTGAAATCTTCCTATTGCCAAAGAAACCATATCCAGAAGTTTATTTCATTAGACTCCATCAACCCAATGGTCTGAACTTCTCTCAACTTACTGCCTTGTTCCACTAAATGTCATCTTCCAAACACCAAATAAACTTGTGTTTCATAACTAGCCTAACATACAATCAAACAAATATAAATAAAAAAGAGAGAGCCCTCTCTTGTTGCAGATTGGCTAGGATCTGCAGCTGAAAGATTGGTTAGTGGTTACCTCAGCCATATTCCCTCCTGGAGCCAGGGAACAACCTGAGTGATAACAATATGCATTATAAAACTAAAATAAAATACCGATACTTATCTTTTAATCAATCATTAGCTTCTACCTTTGTCTTTATTTCGTACATGCTCTAAATCGGCTTCCACACCCGACAAACACCCAATGCCTTCTCTTCAATGATGTGCATATATACATAGTGTCCGTCACCCACATACAACCACACATGACATACAATACCATGAAATACATGCATCTACACCTGACATAGAACACATACACCTACACCTAGTGTACAACATAAGACAATACATATGCCTGCATCCAATGTACACCACCACACAATACATACACCTACACCGATGTACAACACAATACGTACATCTATACCCAATGTACAACACAATACATACAACTATACCTGATGTACAACACAATACATACATCTATACCCAATGTACAACGTCGTACAATACATGTACCAACACTTGGCATACAACACAACATAATACATCTATACCCAATGTATAACACAATACATATATCTATACCCATTGTACAATGCCCCTCAATACATGTACCTACACATGACATGCAACACAACACAATACATGTACTACACAGAGTACACCACAATGAGTACACATGCCATGATAAAATGACTACACAATGCACATACATAGTATCACATGTACACAACACAACATGTACAACATTCACATAATACCGCATGTACACTAGTACCACATGTACAACATGTAGACAATACCACTTGTACAAAGCACCACCTACACAACGTGTACATAATGTTAGATGTACACAACACCACATGCACACAACACTACATGTACAATCATGAACACAACACCATATGTACAAAAGTACCAAATGTACAACATGCACACAACACCATATGTACATAGCACTACATATACAATATGTACATAGCACCCTATGTACAAAAAACTTCATATCCAACATGCACACAACACCATATGTACATAGCACTACATATACAATATGTACATAGCGCCCTATTTACAAAAAACTTCATATCCAACATGCACACAACACCATATGCATACAACACTACATATCCATCATGCACAATTTACAATATGTACACAACACCACATATCCAACATGTACATAACACCATATATACCCAACACTACATATGCAATATTCACACAACACTATCTATACCACCCTGTACATAACATTGCATAAACAACATGTACATAGACTATATACACACAATATCACATGTGCACAACATCACATATGAAACATGTACAACATATAAAATATATGCACAACAATAGTAACACATGTCCAAAACCACACTATCTCTACCATGCAACCCTACTTCTAGTGACTTATCAAGGCTTTTCCTAGCATGCTGCAAACCACACTGCTTTCATTTTCCTGGTGTATTCCTTGGCCTAGCCTATCCATAAGATAGACATAATATAATCATATAATATCAACTCATGTCCACATGATATTGACCTCATAGATTTTTCAAGGTTACTCCTCCCATTTGATTCCTCCTAAGACTAGGAACCTCTTCATGCCATTAACCTACGTAAGAAATCATTCCTCTGCAAGAATGATTCCTGAAAACGTTATTAGATAGTGACATAGATAAATGGATACATACAAACACATACATAAACATTATCATAAAGCAATCATGATCCTTCCAGATAGTGACATACATACACACATATATACATATAAACATTAGCATTAAACAAACATGATCCTGTTAGACAATGACATAAATACACACATATATAAATATAAATATTAGCCTTAAAAAACCATGATCCATGACAACCCTATCATACACGACACCCATACATACATACATGTACACATATATAAACATCGACATAATCATCATCACAACATAATTACCATATATCATAAGATCTCGGTTAGGAGAACTCCCTTTATGCATGGAACACCTGCACAACATCAAGAAAAATAGATCGCAACATAGCCAAGGAATATGATGCCTCAAATCCATTCACCTTACCTTTCTTGATTACCTTTCCCATGACTATTCTGCCATCATCCATTTATACCAATGGACCCAACTAGTCCAACTGGCTTTCATACTCTTGCCTTCAACTGCCCTTATACATGCACTAACTTCATCTGAGTCTTACATTGCCTATTGGATTTCATTCATCTCTCCTTGAGCTCCACTAAATTTCCTCTTTTCAAATCCCTAAGACCCTCAAACATGAAAGGAAAGAAAAGAAACGGACAAGAATAAAACCATGAAAACCAATAACAATATGACACCATAACAAAGTGGCATGGTCATGCACTAGACATAAGAAAACTTCAAATCAAGTGCAAGAAAATCACAAAAGACCAAAAGCACAATACTAACAACAAACACCATGACTCGATACCCATGGTTCGTAGTGCTTCCAAAGGAAATTTGAACCTGAACATTCTTCAAGATTTCATGGCAGTCTCTTTGCCATGCAATCCCTTGCATCATACTTCCATCAACACATAAATGTTAATGAATAAATAAACATAACAATACACTGGTTACCTTACCTTATTGTGCCAAGCATGTTGTCTTGCAATTGAACACATCCATGCCATCTCTCAAGGGGCTCCAATTCCTTTGACAAATTTAGCTATAACTAGACACTAACTGTTATACCTGTCAAATACATGTCCATGAATAGAACATATACCTGCATAATGTCAGAAAAAATAAAGGTTAAGAAGACTCCCGATATGCAAATCACTCATTCATTTAGAATTAGGGTTTCCAAACATAGCCAAAGAAATTCTTGTCAAATTCCTTTGTTTTACCTTTTTACCTTGTTGTAATTACGGCTTACTACATACTGTCACATCACCAACTATTAGTTATATAAACACATCATTTGTTACCTTTTCACACTAATACCAAACATGTTTCCCTGTAACTACTCACACATGTCAACCACATGTTCCAAAGATCAAGACAATCATATCTATCAATTTGAAATAAAACTTTACCAAGACTAACAATCATGTCATAATCCATAGTCAACCCATAGTCATTAGACATAATGCTACAACTGTCACCTGCTACACTCAAGTACATAACCACTGTCTCAACACATGTGTTAGTACAACCATCTTAAAATAAGATAATCTCTTCATACAATCCTATAGACACATACTCACATCATGTGATTAATCAAACATTCAACAACAAATAGACGACATAATAGACACCAACACTCAAACACCAAATAGACGACATAATAAAACATTCAAGCACAAAGTAGAAGGCATAAGAAATCTCGTACCTTAATGTATCTCAAGGGAGGCTATCTTGTTTGTACAGTCAATCTAGATTATCATGATATAACTTCACAACATATCAGATCAAAGACAAAATAAGATCATGATATCCATAATAGTCACTAGCTAACATGTTCACATCATAAAATCATAAATAATTATGAATTATGCATAGCAATCACATAGGTACAACCAATCTATATTAGTACAACACAATGTCACAAATAAGTCGACTCATACATGAATTTCATAACCCTTACCATCTGCATAGGCCAATCCAATTTAACACGATACATATAACATCAATATATTAATGTTATAACCCTGATCATCAAGTTAACATATAACAACAATAATTTAATATATAACATGCTCATCAAAAACATATAACCTTATCATCAATCTATCTAACACAAAAAAATAATAGAAATGCATACAACCATAGGTTACTATCATGCATGACTATCTGAAACATGTTCATATTACTACACTAATCACCTAGCGTCTATCATGTATGTAATCATAACATCAATAGACATGTACATAAACCTAATGTGTATAACCCTAATACAAATAATAATCCATTAACTAACATACCTGCATGCCAAACATACAATACATGTATGATCATCTTCTCTTGCCCCAAAGTCTAATGTTGCAACCTCATTCTGATGATCTGCATCTCCTACTCTATCTCAGCCAACACATTATCACCATAACATACCAATATCATCATGATGACCTAATTTCATGCAATGACCTCATGTACAACAACCTTCACCATGAAAATGCATGCATAACAACATATAGATATTGACATGCATAACAAATTCATATAAAACCATACGCTCATGACGACACATTCCACAACCACACTAGCAACCTTCACATGGCGACATCACTACAACCATGATTAATATCATGCAAATTCAACAAGCACATGGAATACACGCATAAGAGACACACATGCAACTGACATGAATGCATGAATAACACACACAACCCATCTAGTCTAAGGGGTGAACCATGCTCGGATACCACTCTGTAACACCTTCCTCCCACATCTACCCAAGTAACCGGCCAGCCACAGTAAACATGTGATGAGAGGCCACTATGATATGATTCAACCTCCTAAGTTACATTAAGAAAGTGGGACTGACAGAAACACACCATACAAATATCCGACATCAGCATTAGGACCCTCAGGAACCAACCCAAACTTTCTTCCAACCAACCCTTAGGTCCCACTAACATTTTGGACCACTTGGCGCTCAGACATTCCCAAGATATAGGATTGCCAGCAGCCATGAGGCTCTAGACGCTCTCATGACAAGGCATGCCAATGTCTAGGGACTATTTTTCTCAGTGTTGTGCCAGTGTCCCCGAGATTTGAGCCATGTTTTCTGGCCCAGATCCCAGGTCACTACCTAGAATTGAATGGCACCTTCAGAATAGTAAGATAACTAGGAAATGATAGTACAAATGTAGTTACTTGAATAAGACCTTGACTAGACCCCTACTAGCCATGACATGCATTTCTTCAAACATATCACAAATATGTAATCTACAGGTGTAAATAATAGATCTACACATAGGGGTCTCATACTTATCTAAGAATCACTAAGAAGCATCAATGCCTCAACACATTAACTACCATTTCATCCATTAGGTCATAGATACATTATTCATTCATTTACAAGTAAAAACATGATAGCCATACATAGCTACTTTCATAAAACACATACATAAACAGCATAATAGCAATAGAAATACCAATGAAATCACAGCCATATGATCCACAACCAATATAATATTCATATAAATAAAAGGAGAAATAACCTCATATTGATGATGCAAAATCTAGACCTGAGATGGGACTTCCATGTTCCAACCGACCATAGAATGGCTGATCCAAATCTCTTTTTAGCCATTCACCCTCGTGCCATATTCCAAGCACGAATGTGGGATCTTGATCTGATTTAGAATATTAGATTTTTGTGCTAAGATCCTCCTCAGATTAGAAAAAAAATGCTATCATTGTGCTTAAGGATTCATGATTTTTTTTGCAAGTGGAAAATGAGTTTTTACGTTAATTTTATGAGTAATTTAACATAAATAAGAGACTGAATAACAACATAAACATTTATAGAACACTATAAAAAACACATCGCAATAGGAACATGATAAAGGAGTTCACCCCTCCTGGGCTATGTCTCCTTGGTCCAGCTTCCAATGGCTTGGGCCTAGCTATTATGCTCAAAAGTGTAAACATATGTGTTAACAATGCTCAAATGCTTCTAAAACCTACTCTAATGAGTCAAGAATGTCCAAAAATAGCTATCTAGCCTCTTTTTTCATCCAATTTGGTGGAAAACTAAAGAAGTTATGACCTCTCCTAGTTCTCCCAATATTTTCTCCACAAATTGCACCATTTCTTGCATGAACCTACAATTTCACTCCAAAATTGCGCTAATTGAGAGAAACGTTCACCGTGTAGCGGTCCATAATATATCAGCACCGACTGTTCCATCACAAATCACAATCGGAGGAGAACCGACAGTCTTATGGTCTATGAATGCGGCAGGGCGATGTGCGATTGTGATACGATAGACCCGAGGAAACTATTAACTGGAACCCATAATATTATCTCATCTGGGATCCATCGTAATTTGCAATCAACGGAGTCAAGGGGGTAACAGATATACGAGACTCTACAGTTCTGTGATGTGCAATTATGATTATCGCATCGCAACCCAGGTACACTAGGGGGTGTTTCATCGCATTGCACCTTGGCTTGTTCTGGGACTGATTCTTAAATGCCAACTTACCTGCGACATGTGATTTGCAAAATGTGGCGCTAATGGTGGCCTGCCACTTGGTGCTTCCCCATTCGTTGAAGCATCCTGCCATGTCATCCACTCCTTCAATGGGTCCAAGTCAAACCTAAACTTTGACTTGCTCTAACTTCTTCATATGAGCTTGGATTCTAGTGCCATTCACATAGTTGGAATAAGGATGATGAGTAGTTCGATCTGAAGCTGAGTTTATCGAGATTCTTCCACTTTGAGTTTTGAGCCTAATTTTGAGCACTTAATCACTCCTCTCCATTGGAAGCCTTTTGGACCAAAATGGATCACTTTCAATTGTCTATTAGGTGAGGGTATAGTTCCCTCACCTTTCCAAGCTCTATCCATTTGGATTTTAAAGGATTTGTACCCTTAAGCCCCACTCGAAGATAATCAATACTCCCCATTTTTCATGTCCTTGTTCTTTTGTCAAGTATAGTGTCTTGCTAAAGCTCATCAAGGAATTCCAGAGAAAAGTCTTCAACAGATGGAATTTTAATATTCTCTCCTTGATCTTCAATCAAATGAGGCTCATACAACCTTAACTTCTTAACATTAACAACAACATAAATTTTCATATATGAAGGAAAATCCAACCTGAAGGCACTGTAACCAATGTTTTCCAAAATTATAAATGGACCATATCTAATTGGTTTTAGTTTTTTACCTTCTCCTTGGAACCCCTCTTTGTTAATGTGAAGCCAAACTTCATCACCAACTTGGAACTTGTGATCTTGATGATGGTTGTCATGCCTTGCTTTGTACTTTCCTTTGCTTTTCTCAAGCTGTTCTTGAACCTTTTTGTGTACTAATTGGATTTTTTCAATGAACTTTCTTACTTTTTCTATGTCACTATGACCTTCAATAGCAACATCTTTGCCAAAAATAAAATCCAAAGGATATTTAGGCAAGTATCCCAAGCATGCCTCAAATGGAAACGTTTGAGTTGAAGAGTGCTTGGCTCAGTTGTAAGCATGTTGAATATAGTGCAAATATTCATCCAACAACTTAGGATGCTCGCTACAATGCCCACGAAGAATATGTATCACTATTTTGTTCACCACTTTTGTTTGACCATCTATTTGTGGATGAAAAATTGTACTCTTTTTCAATTTGGTGTCCGTGAATCCCCACAAGCTTGACCAAAAATTCCCAACAAAGAAAGAATATTGGTCACTAACAATGGATGTGGGTAGTCCATAATGCACCCAAACATTTTGAAAGAATAATTGAGTAATTTGTTGACCTGTAACTTGCTTTTTACATGGCATCAAAATACACATTTTGTTGAACCTATCCACAACTACATACAAATAATCATGAACTCTTTTTGACAATGGAAGCCCTCCTACAAAATCCATAGAAAGACTCTCCCATGGTCATGAAGGAACTAGACTATTACAAACTGTTGGCTTATATGGGCCTCACCCAGGTTCGGAAGAGTTATTTAGCCAAACAAATCCCATAGCTATTGGCGCTTTCGACAACAGCCCGCGAAGCGCGGACTGAGGTCTCACCTGAGGTAACAAGGGAGGGTGATGGAACTAGGTTTCCGCACCCTTGGGATGTCTTGATGTGGTCTAGAAGGTCTGCACACCGTTCGGTGGCCTTGCGCCACCCTGCTTCCACGTAGACCTGGAACAAGGCAATTCCTTAAGGTTTATGATTATGGAGTTCGTTACAGATCAAATCTACTGTTTAGGGTCTTTAAGCAAACATTTACTAAATATAACCAATTCACGCACCCAGAAAAGATACAGATTTGCATAAAATCAATATGTAAACATAAGCGCACAGATCAAATAGATATATCAACCATAAATTAATCAGATCCACAATAATTCAGATTCAACACAGTATTTCAGAACCAATCTTATCTTTAATCAATTCTTTTGCTAATACAACCAGATCTTCCCTGCGCACTTAGCTGCAAGGGTCCGTGCACAAAGCTACGGACTCTACCAGGCCTCTGCGCACATAGCTGCAGAGCCTCTATCTACCCACCAATGACCTCGACTCGGACTTACAAACACTTCAAGACTTCTTTCTTCAAAAACCCATTACAATCCAGATCCAAAAGTACATACCAAAAACTGACTCCTAACTCTAGAGCCTTGCTCTATTTATACATTTTGATGGTCTGCAGACCATGGGCGGGCCAAATCATTTTACATTATCTTTAGGCAGACAACCCTTCGACTTGACTCATTACAATTCATGCTCTACGCATCTCGCGGAGCCTTTACCATACCTTTCCCCAAAATTGCAGGCTTTAAGCCCCAAAACCGTTACGCGGGCCTTGTGCTACCCAACAGTCCCCCAACACAATCATCGTGACTCATCCTGAGTCACTCGGTTGGTGTGGTAATCTTTGCACGGAGGTTAGTCAGCAATTTCTATGCGTCGTTTGTGCTTGCAACGAACTTTTCCGCTATCTTCTGTACTTGTTCTACACAAGCCACCGAGGCATCCATATCACTTGTAGCTACCTTTCTAGGATCACCTATTGCCTAAATGTGTGCTAACTTTCCTTCGATGGCTGTGGAAACCATGAATGCTTCATCTAGCCAAGGCTAGATGGATTCTTTAAGCACTGCCTCCTTTTGTCGTGCAGTGTCAACTTGTGCCTTGAGAGCCTAAGCCTCCTTCATTTTAGCTAACCTCTGCATGATAACAACCGTCTACGCAGCCCCTCGGGTGGTGTCATAAACCTGCTGCAACTCCTGCACTTTAGTTTTAACTTGTTGTATGGTCGAGTCTTCCTAGAGGCAGGTGACTATAAGGAGAGATTGATCTTACAGTCCTGAGAAATCGTGGGCAGAGCATTGTATCATGTCCAGTCCTGCTTGAATTTTACCATGGCGCTTCTTCAAAATTTCTGGTGGTGTGGTTTGTTGCATCTTTAGCTTGAGCTCTACAATTTGGAGATTTAACTCCCATTGAGTCTTTGCGGCCTCCCCCTGGGCTGCCCAGAATCCTGTGGCCTTGCGTTGAACCCTGTTAGTTGTTGGAAGTTTGGCTGGGATAGCTAACTTCAGTATCTTGCTGCAAGCTTCCATCATGGCCTGTTCCACTGCCTAGTTGCATGTGATCAAGTCATCTCGTTGGAGACCGACCTGCTCCAGATTTGCTTGGTACTTGATCAATGTTTGTAGGGTGCAACCTTCCCTGGCTCAAAGCTTAGTGGTTACCCCATCCTATAGTCGGTATAGGGTTTCTCTAGGAAGGGCAGCTAGGTTCAACCCCCAACTTCACACATCTCCCTCTACTTTTGCTAAGTCAACACCTGCTGGTAGTGCTAATATGTTCATTGTATTGGTGCACACCAGCTGGTCAGCTGTGGTGGTGTCCTCTGTTAATTGTAGGGTTACCCCACCCGAGGGTCGCACTTGTAATGCCTGCAGCTGTGCTCGAATCTCCCCCAACATAGTTGTTTTCTCTGTGATCAGGCCTATCTATGCCTTAGTAGGGACATTACTTGCTGGTTTTTTGCTGTCAATAAACTCTTTTTCCAAAGCTTTTGCTGTCTTGGACTTCTTGCGTGTGTGCGATGATTCCTTGCTGTGCAATCGCTTGACCTGGGTGATTCTATAATATGGTCTGTGCATTCCTGTATCTCCTTCTCCTTGTGCCTGTACTGTTTTGAGATACCTTCAGCTATTACTTCCATGGTTGCCTCCATCTGTGAAGATGCCTATTGTCCCTGACGGGTCTTTTTTGCTAATTGATTGAGTCATTGCTGGAGTCCCTTTTTTCGCTGTTGCACTGCCATTTTTTCTAATACAACTTTGTCTGGGGCACACCATTCTAGAGTCCATGTTTCCAGTACCTTGTAAATCACATCGTTTGTTGCAAGGAACCGAAGCATGACCCATGGTCGCTTTGGATCCTTCCGTGCCCAGATATATAAGTGATGCATGTCCGCTTTGAACTTGACCGTTCTTTGGAAATTGTCATAGATTGTTGGAGGCATCCATGGCCTGTGAGTGATTCGTGTCTGGATACTCCCCTCCATGAAGGTCCAAGAAACCTTGATGTTAGAAACCCTTGCTGCATCCTTTGTAGCCAAGAGCAAAGTATACCACACTGCTTCCGGTAGTCTATCTTCAATACTGTGAAACTGGCTACCCTGTGGTAGTTCTCCTACAACCAGAGGAATTGAGAGTAGCAACCATGCATAATAAAATGTCTTACCTTTGTCCTATGCTTCCTGACAATTTGTCAAAAATTTATCGCATAAGAACTGTGCCCAATTGAACTGAACCCCATTCGCGCACTACTCTACAAGCGCAACAATAGGAGCTGGCACTTCATCTACATGACATTTCCTCATTAGTTTACTAGCTAGTAACTCAGTGACAATTCACACCTCTCGATCTTTGATGCTTGCTATTGCATATCCCCACTTTCGCTTTTCTAACTTGTATTTAGCCTTCATTTTTCAGCGAGACCCACATCACTACTTGTTCCAGCTATGTTTGTAGGGTCATTCCCTTTAACAAGCAAGTGGGTAATCTGGTGTACCAAATCAGCTATGATAGGAATCTGCTCCTCCAACCAGAGATACCCATCATGTACCAGACATAGTAACTATTGGATCACAAAGATGGTGATGGTTGCACGGTGATAGTGAGGTATCCACCTTAGATTTAGTAGTCTCACCCGCTCCACACCTAGTAACCACTTCCGCAACAGTAATTGGTCTTCAGTCAATTCGGGGAACTTGTCATTGTCTACAAGGTCCCAATCTTCAAACTTGATGCTTGGAACTCGACCTAGTGGCAACCCATCAAACCTTATTTCATTCGTAAGAAGCGGGGTCTGGAGTGTATTCTTTGTAGCATCCAAATCCTTTGGTATCTTAGTCGTCCCGGTCCATGGGGAGAGATATGGGGGTTGTTCAGGGATTTGGAAAGCATCCTCTTCATCCTCATGTTGTGCATTAATCTAATCGATCAAAGCTTACAAATCTTCATCGTCCTCCTCAGGTTCGGTGGTGATTGCTTTGCCCTTTTCAGCACCTGATAACTTATTGAATCTTGGCGATATCCTGATGGGCCCCATGGTCTGCTTGTTTTTCTGAGGCCGTGCGTGGGGATTTTGGTAGTTCAGGGATCGTGGTGGCTTCATCTAGCTCCTCTTGGGTGGAGTATAGTTCTTCCACGAACCGTGCTCGGGTTCTCACCATGGTACTCATGGAATACTTGGTAGCCAAGTGCTTGCTGGTCATTACTGGTTCAAATCTCAGATATCCTGGTGTTGTCCACAAGCTGTTAGAAGAACATGTGATTTTGAATGGATCCCTTCCCTCCCTTTCCATTTTATCAAGGCAGCAGATCTTTTCGTATCTAGCTCGAAACTTTCGTCTTAATTTCCCGCTACTCACTCCTTCCTGATGTAACTCGACTTTCTTGTCAGGAACCATGGTGTTAACAGTCACCTCCCATCCTTTGCACGTGGTAGCACTGTCTGTCAACCGTAGCCGCAAGTTCGGAGATAGAATGACTTTGTACCGAACCCTTTTTTCCCGCAGGCCTCTCGCAGATTTGTTTATAGTCCCACACCTTCTTTCAACTGCTTAGGGCACTGAGACTCTGCTGTCTTCAACTAGTCAGGTGGTTACACCCCTGGTGCGATTTTTGTCTGCTAGCCTAGGCTGCGAGTAGCTCCTAAGTGTCTGTGTAGCCATTAGTTCTTTGTGCGCCATTGTGTCGAGTGTACCCCTCCGTAGGTGTGGGCATAGCCATGATAGCAGGGTCAGGACTCATTCCTGTCTGCGGGATACCCAGTCGGGCCTGATTCCCTTCGATGTAGCCCTGCGTGACCTCTGTGGGCATCGCTACTTTTCATCTTACTGATTCCCTCCTCGACTAGCACAATTTTCTTCCTTAGCCATCCCCATAGTGGTTTAACTTCGTGAGGCTTGCTCCTACCCCACTTATTCTGGGCTTCCTTCTATTTAATGATTGACACTCGCATCTGTGTCCTTCCTCTATTATAGACCTAGTGCACCCGTGGTATGCGCAACTTCCCATTAGGTAGTTTTCTCAAACGGGTGTTGAGCATGCTCCCCCTATTCCCCACCTGACTTTATCATGGACCACTAGCAAACTGGGTTGCCCTCTAACTTGTACGTGCACCTGCCTTTGACATCCATGCCGGACCCTTGGGCATGTATTCCCTTTGGGAACAATTGTTGCACACGGTGCCTTCGCAAGTCCATTCTTCAGATTCGTTTGTTCACATGGGTCAAATGGCTCCTCCTCCTTCGTGGTCTCCTCATCAACAGGTCACTCCCTAACCATCCTGTTATAGTTTAGTGTTGCTACCTCATGCAGTCGATTCTGCCATCGCTCAATCTCTTCATCTGAGTCCGCAGTGTAGAAACTATCACGGTCCCATGAGATTTTTATGTCTGCTATTCGATTCACTCGGTCCTGATACCATTCTGTGATCTAGTAGATACAGTCCAATTCATTATCACTGCCCTCATTGTGCACTAGTTCGGTATAACGCACCCCCTCGGTTGGGTCCAACGGAACCACTACGCGGAGAGATTTTTTCTCAAAGATCATATTTCGTTTCTTTAGGTTGATGACTCCATTCATATCTATTGCCCAGTATATTCCGAATAATGTGGGATATGGGTTACTGTCATCCACAATTTCTATGACCTCAAAGTTAGTTTGTGTACTTACACCATCAATATCTACTGTAACTCCTTGTAGTCTTCCCATCAGCAGGATTTTCTGTTGATTCGCCATCCGCAATTGGATAGGAGACCACTGTAGTGCAGGCCTGCCCATGCACTCCCACATTTGTTTAGGTAGGACATTTGCATCCAACCATAAGTCTAGAACAACCTGATCCATCTCATAGTCCCCAATCTGGGCAGTTAATCGCATTTCCCTTCTAGTGCGCAACACGTGCTTCCCTAGCTTCCAGACCATTGACCACATTAGTATCCCTTAGTAGCTTCATGCAAGTTTCCAAGAACGTATTTAGCACAAAAGTGTCCCTTTCCAGCTTCATTCGCTCCTTGCTACCCGATGTAGAAGCTTCTGCGAAGTTCTTCTTGGCTTCCAAAAAAGTTTCATTTGCACACTCTAAATCAAATTCCTATTTCTTTGCAGGGGCCTTATGAACCCATGCATCCTCCTTTGGTTGCTTCCCCTTATCTTCTCCTATACTTGCACCACTTAATAGCATCATGTTTATGTGAGGGTCTTCCTTGCACAGCTCAGCCTTCATCATTTGTACGTTTTGAGTGGGCATAGCCGTAAGCACCCCTTTTTCCTGCATATGAGAAATTAGCGTGGGGCAAACGACTACTTCATGGTAAAACTGGTAACATTATAGGCAACAAGCTTTGCTAGGGTTTGTCCAATCACGTGCATAATGCCCTAGTCCTCCACAACTATAGCAGATTAATTGTCCCCGTTCGTGTCTAGGTCCCATTCCCCCTCGTCTGCATCTACATCCTTGGAATATGCCCCGTGCTATTACTGCGATGGGATCGTACCCATGCGCCTCCATCTTCATCCTATAAGCAGGTGTTCGATCCATCAATAACTCATAACTTCGACAGTTTCTTTCATCGTGGTCAACTATCCTACAAAAGTTGCAAAATAACTGTTGGGGGGGGGGTTGTCTCAGGTTCTGTAATAAGTGACAGTTGTCTGTGGCATGCTTTCTACCCACCTGACATATTGCACACTAGAGTGCAGGCACCGTGCTTGGCCCTGCCGGAATCTTTGGTCACAATGGTATTGGTCCCCCTGCCATCATATATTTCGCAAAGATCGGACAGTGATCTTTCTTGTGCCCCTGACGCTTACATTTGATACACCACACCTCTTCACGCACTTCTAACCAGGGTACCTACCCTTGCTTGAAACTTTGCATTTCTAAGCATAGGTTTTGTATTTGTGCGTGGATTTTCTGAACTCCCAAACCCGAATCATAGATTGGAGTTTCATGCAGCCTCATCGCTGTCCCTAATGCTTCAGCCTGGGTTGAGATCTTTCACAGTGATAGCGCCATCCTCAGATGTGGTGTCAAAGATACCACAAACCACACACAGTGTTGCACATCTACTAGTGTCATGTTAGCCTCGTAGATTGTGCTTTTCAATCTCTAGTCCAAGTCCCATGGGGTTTTGCCAGGTAACATTGCATTCTCCTTGAACCCAATGATCGACAATGTCTTTGATTTTGGCTGACAAAATTCCTTATTCAAAACATCCTAGATCACCATTATTCCTGCATTTGGATGATCACGTGAGTACTTTATATACCACGTCAATGCTCAGTCCTACAGCGCGCTAACCAGAGTAGCCTTTTTGATGTTATCATCCATTGTGGCTTGGGCTTCCCATATAACCCTTACCACAAACCAGAACTGACATGGTTCCTCATTTCCTACACCCTTAAATACCAGCAACTTGACTGCGCTCGCCATCCCAACCCTTGGTGGTGGCGGAGGTGGAGGTGGAGTCGATGAAGATGGATTTGATGTAGGTGAAGTAGGTGATGGCGTGGTCGGTGGTAGTATTAGCGGAATGTGTTTCCCAATCAATTGGACCGTGCTTCTCGGAGAGAACCCTGTGAGTTCTTCCTCGCTTTCTTTTGAGATGGAGATCAGAAGGTTGTTCTCTACTCCTTCGGTTCTGTTATCATAAAATCATGCACTAAGGGCTGCTACTTAGTAAGATCTCATGCAACTGTTTCAAACCAGGCTTTAGACTAAGGTTTAGCCTCCTTAGTCAGAGAGGGCTCTCTCACAGATTTTTGATATGCATTTAAGACAAGAAAAGATGGCTAACTCTTTAAATAGTAGATAAACTTTAAGCTGGTTGGAACAACAAGATTAGGCTTCTCCCATTGGGCTCATGGAGTCATACACTTCTACAGTAAACAAGTAGCTACTCAATCATGGAAACCAAGGCATATAATGTCTCAATGCTCAAAACATTTACTAAGAAGAACCTCAACTCAACAAAACATACACAGAAAGTCTGAGCACAAAGTGAATTCAGAGTGATTGCATGTTTAGTGAACTGTAAAACAAGATGAATCAAAAACCAAACCACATATACTCTGAGCATTTGAAACACAAGATGAATCTTGGGAAGAAAAAGTACTGTTTCTATTACTGTCAAAGTCTTTTTACATAAGCCAACATAAAAACTCTGTTTTTTCTCATAAATCTCCAACCCCATTTACATCAGAGTTTTTCCTATATATAGGAAAACAAAACTTAAACTACTTGAGACTCCTCCTCCAGCATGAGGGGAGCTCGATGTTTATCATTAACTAACCTTATCTATTCTTAAACAAACTTATTAAATACATCAGGTATTGTGTAGTAAATACATAGAGCCCTAATCATATTTAAACTCTAATTCTATCTCCTCGTGTGTATGATGCCTTTCTTGAGCTTTGACACCTGTATCCTTCCTGTAGTGGCCGAGATGCATTTGAG
Organism: Pinus taeda; assembly: GCA_000404065.3. Classification (NCBI taxonomy): domain Eukaryota; kingdom Viridiplantae; phylum Streptophyta; class Pinopsida; order Pinales; family Pinaceae; genus Pinus; species Pinus taeda. The sequence continues at coordinate 26,373 of APFE030449936.1, read as the reverse complement.
AAGCATTCTCTGAACGAGCTGCCTTGGATTCCAACTGTGCTGATGACTCATTATTTGGTGAAGATATATGCTCTGTTTTCACGGTCCCTGCCTTCCATTAATCTTTATTTCCAAAAGAACGTGCTTGAAGTTGTTTAATACCTTTGATGACCACGCATAACACCATATGCCTAATGATCTGGATGCGTTGTGAACTGGACATGTGTTCAACCCAAAATTTTGGTAACCCTACCAGAACCCTAATATTTTGGTCATAAAGTAGCTTTAGGAAGACTTCACAAAAAACCAAAATGTTTCACCTTTTTGCTCCAATGTTTACACCTGTCACTCTTTGAACGCTTTGGCAGCCTTGTATGGTTTCTTTCCTGTCCTCGAAGCATTCCCTTTCAAAATTTGCTGACCTCAGCATCAATTTCATTTTTTCTTATAAAACAGTCATCTACAGCAGTTTCGTAGCGCGCTACGAAACCGCTGTTCTTTTCCAAAATTACAGTCTTTAATGAATTTATCAATTACTTTGTGACTGTTACAGCTTCACTTTTGGCTCCAAAATTCCTAATTTGTCTTCCTTTTATATATTCCTCAAAAGAACAATGAACTTAGGAAAATAAAACAAAAACTTGGGGCAATATCTGACCTTAAAAATTTGTAATTTTTATTTGGCAGCTAGCTTGCCTAACTGAGCTTTTAGTTTTGCAAGTTCTTTTTCCATGGCTGCAATTTCTAATACGGTTTTCTCTAAATTAGCCATTTCTTTCTCAGCTGCCTCCCATTGCTCCTTTGAAGATGAGGTTTTGGTTTCTTTGACAATGGGAACTTTTTCATCCATCTCTTTCTTTTTGACTTCCTTTGCTTTTTCTACTTGAGGTATCTGCTTTTTCATTTCTTTGGCCTGTCCTCTGGTGTATGGTTTTCTTTTGATTTCCTCTACCTTCTCTACTTTAGGCAGTTGTTTAATTTCCTTTGTTGCAGTTACCTTGACAGCTACTTAATCCTTATGAGTTTGCCCAACTGTTTTGATTTTCCTCCTGGTGACTGCCTTCGTGGTTTGACCATAAATTCCTTTCCAGACTCTTCAAACCTTAACCCTTTTGAGGCTTTTGATTTTTTGGTGCTATCAAGTGATGACTGGGTTAGATCAATAGGCATTGACTCAACCTGCACTGATTTGGCTTGCTCAAAATCAATTGCCTCAAGCAAATCATTTAGACTAGCCTTTGACATAGGGCTTTCTTCCACCGCTATTGATTTGCCTTTTTCTCTGCTTAGCTGACTTCTGGTTCTGATTCTTGACCCTTGTTCAATTCCACTTGGCCCTGGTGCATCTTTCTGGTGCTTGATTTTCTCCTTTGGTGACTTGGGTGTCTCCTTTGCTGATGATTTAGGTGTCTCTTTTATGACCACAGACTTCTCTGATTTCCTTGACTTGGTTTTGGGCTTCCTTTGGTCTTTCACCTCCTTTCTGAGCTCAGCCAAGGTAGGTTCTTCAATTCTTCTTTCTTTTTCCCTATCCGGCAATGGAGTTAGGCCTGTCTTGTTTTGAAAGCCGGCCATAAAAATAAAAGCATCCCAATCTCTACCAATCTTTTGCAAACCATCTAACACCAACAATTTTATTAAACCATGGTGAAACAAGGATGTTTCACAATCATCTTTCCTTAACTGGACTTTGTCACACATTTTACTAAGGCTTCTGAACAAATAGAAAGGGATATCTATTGAAGCTTTACCTGTGAAATGCAACAAGAGTTTGAAATGATAGGAATAAATTTTGTTGTACCTTCCCTCACATGTTAGGTATTTCTGGATGCCTGTAAGGAGCAGAGCGTAATGTTCTTTTATATAATTCCTTGGCACAGCTTTGGTGAGGTCCTCATTTACATATTGTTCCTTCAAAAATTCTTTACAGGGAGTCATGTCAAATTTAAAATTTTTGAACCATTCTTGTCCTCCTCTCGGAATTTCGGTGACAATAGAAATGGTTTCCGGAGACACAGGAAATTCTAGCATTGACACCTTAGAATTCAAGCCAGTAAAATTCAATGCAAAATCTTTTGTTACCTCCGCATGTCCTCCCTTCAACTTTTTGCAAAACCTCCAGCAACCAGCATTCTTAAAGGCTCTTGCTACACCTTCATCTCTGAGCGTAATATCAAGCCCCTCTGGCTCTGTTCTTAGGCACCTACTGGATTGATGTACTCTTTTCTCCATCTTGCTTCGGATATCTTCACATAGAGGACTAACAATGGTAACAATTCAAACACAATTTCGGCTTCAGAGTGCAGGCTCGCTTGTTTCTGAGTGCAGGCTCGCTTGCAATGATCCTTTTAAATAAAAACTCGGGCTTGTTTGCGTTCTTTTTTAAAAAAAACAACTTGTCATACAGCAGGCACGTTTACGCACCATGAATATACATTATGACACAACCATACCTTATAAGATCTCTTAGAATGATTGTCATGTGTGTGATCCTAAACCTTATGGCGGAATGATATTCAATCATGACCTGGAGAAGACATCAACTGACAAAATAGGGACGGACCTAATGACACATTCCCCCAGACTTGACATTTCAAGAAAAAACGCGCTACAAAAACCCGAATCCCCGATTTTGTAGCGCTGACAGTTTTGAATTTACAACACGTGCTACGAAATGGCTGGTAAATGATATGCTGCGAAAAGGTGGAGAAATCATTGCGCAGCTAAATTGGCTAATCAGACTGCGCTGCGAAACTGTGCAAAGTACAAATGATGCAAGCAAGACAAGACATGCTTTAAACAATAGTGATGGAGGGTATCTAACGGTTTTTTACAAGGACTCACATCAATTCCTTTTGAAATTCTAATTTCAAAGTGACACCCGTAGAAACCTATTGAATTAAACAATTTTTTTTTTTTTTTTTTTTTCTTTGGACATAGGTGAACTGTGGTTTTGAGTGATAACAGGTTCCTTCGTAACCTCTTCTACTCCGTGTTACGCTAGACATCAATAAACGTCCATAATCTGTTTTTCACACAACAACATCTTAATCTAAGTATTCAATGATTTGATATTGTTACCCCATGGTCCTTGGAGAAAGTGCCTTTCTGCTTCACTATAACTCACAGTTGTGTCTATCGCAAACTCAGTGATAAACCCTCCTATTACGTGATCCAACCAGTGATCTACTACGTGTGCGATTTTTCCTTCAGATGCCTCTAACCTGCGCACCAGTTCTAGAGTCCACACAATAGGTTGATCTAGTCTGCACCTCCCCATGCTATCAGCTAACCTTATGATCCACTCATACAATTCTGTTGAGAATGACATGAAGAAGATCTCGTGTATGTCTGTGTATATGTAATCATCCAACCACTATTCTTCTAATATCTGTGGATTTCTGTTTTCTTGAACCACGAACTCGTGAAGCTTTTGATCTAGCCAATCTTCAAGCTCTTTCTTCATAGGTTCCAATGTTCTAACATCAAACATCCCTTAGGCAGATCCCGGTCCTAGCAACGGAACCATTTGTTGGCTTATATGGGCCTGACCCAGGTTCAGAAGAGTTATTTAGCCAAACAAATCCCACAACTACTAGCACTTTTGGCAACAATCCGTGGAGCATGGACTATGGTCTCACCTGAGGTAGCAGGGGAGGGTGCTGGAACCAAGTTTCCTCACCCTTGGGATATCTTGATGTGGTATGGAAGGTCCACACACCGTTCTGTGGCATTGCACCACTCTTCTTCTGCGTAGACTCGGAACAAGGCAATTCCTTAAGGTTTATGATTACGGAGTTTGTTACAGATCAGATCTACTATTTAGGGTCTTTAAGCAAACATTTACTAAAGATAACAAATTCGTGCACCCAGAAAAGATACAAATTTGCATAAACTCAATATGTAAACATAAGTGCATATATCAAACAAATATATGAACCATAAATTAATCAGATCCATAATAATTCAGATTCAACACAGTATTTCAGAACCAATCTTATCTTTAATCAATTCTTTCACTAATACAACCAGATCTTCCCTGTGCACTTAGTTGTAGGGGTCTGCACACACTTTTGTGGACTCTACCAGGCCTCTGCGCACACAGCTGCAGAGCCTCTACCTACCCACCAACGACCTCGAGTCAGACTTACAGACACTTCAAGACTTCTTTCTTCAAAAACCCATTACATTCTAGATCGAAAAGTACATACCAAAAACTAACTCCTAACTCTAGAGCCTTGCTCTATTTATACATTTCCATGGTTCATGGACCATGGGTGGGCCAAATTATTTTACATTATCTTTGGGCGGACAACCCTTTGACTTGACTCATTACAGATCATGCTCCGCGCATCTCGCAGATCCTTTACCATACGTTTCCCCAAAATTGTGAGCTTTAAGCCCCAAAACCATTACGCGTGCCTTCTGCTACCCAACACAAACTCATCAATAAATGGTCTCAACACATCATTCATCACACGCATGAATGTAGTGGGAGCATTACATAAACCAAATGAAATAACTAGCCATTCAAACAAACCATGTTTTGTTTTGAAGGTTTTCTTCCAAATGTCTCCTTCAACTATTCTAATTTGACGGTAGCCACTTCTTAAGTCCATCTTAGTAAAATAATTTGCATCTTTCAATTGATCAAGTAAATAATCTATTCTAGGTAGTGGGTAACGATTATTTACCGTAATTTTGTTCAATGCATGAAAGTCCACACACATGCGCCATGTTCCATCCTTCTTGGGCACCAAGACAATAGGTGAAACACATGGTGAGGAGGATGGTCTGATGATCCCTTTATTCAACAACTCTTGAATTTTCTTCTTAATTTCTACACTTTCCATCACAGATATCCTGTACATGTCAATGTTAGGACGAGGATAATCTTGCTGCAACTATATCTCATGTTGGATTCCTCTCTTGGCAGGTAATCCCTTTATTTCCTGAAACATCTCATTGTATTGGTTAAATACGTCAACCAATTCTTATTTCAAATTTGAATCACAACCTTTAAAAGCTTCATTATCGACATCATCCTTGGGTTTGATCATTAGTAACAAAACATTATTGCTCAAATTCACTAGTACTTTCATCTTCCCTGCATTAACAAGTGAAAGATTTATTCTCTTTCTATGAGCTCTCAAAATATATTCTACTCCACCTTTGAATAAGTGATATTTATTTTCATGTCCATGGAAGATAGATTTTTTGTCATAAAGGTTCCGGCTACCCAAAACTATGCCACAAATATCTAACGGTGCAACGTCAAGCTCCACTTCATCTATGAAATTTGCAGTAATAGTGAATCTCAGTTTACACTTTCTAGTAACCTGCAACTGTGCATTGTCACACACCCATCCAAGTAGATATGGTTTATGATGTGGAACAGTTTCCATATTTAAAATTTTGGCAATGTTTTTAGAGATATTATTGGCTTGAGAGCCACTATCGAAAAACGTATCAATCTTGTTGTGTTTTGATATCATCCTTATGTGAAAAATTTCTATTCTCCTCTTTTCATTTCGAGTTTCATTTTGTGAGTTTGAAGAACTAGTGGTAGCAATGGATTCTTTTCCTTTCAACCCCATGGCTATGATTTTAGTTTCATCGCCAAAATTAGATCGCAAATCCTATTGAGTGGTTGCAATTGTTTTTTGTTTTCCCTTGTTGTTGAATTTCTTTGGTTTCATTTCGAGATGAAGCTTCCAACAATAAGCTTCAACGTGACCATCTCTAGAACAATGTTTGCATGTAAATTTCTCTCCTTCTTTTTTGATAGACACATTTTTCTTTTCCTTTCCTTTGAAAGCATTTTCCTTTCCTCTACTCTAAATGGATTTTTACTACCTTCTTCTGGGGTGTTTTTTCCTCTTGCCTCAAGATGAGTGGCTTGCACACACACATCATCTAGACTATTGGTATTAAACATTAAGATAGTATACCTAAGTAACTGTGTAAACCCGCTATGTACTTCAATAATGTGTCCTATGATTGCAAATCTACACCTAATATCAAATACCTTTTTCTGAATTCTTGTGTGTAATATTGCACATTTTGACCTTTAAGCTGTCTAAAGTTATGCCAATTCATGATTTCCTTTTGCATGTAAGCTAGATGGTAGAATTTTATTTTGATGGTAGAAATAAAATCATTCCAAGAAATTGAGACCTTACCATGTTTTGTAATCTCCTCTTGGGTCTTTGATTCCCACCATACTAGTTTTGCACCCTCCATTCTCAAGGAAGCCAACTCTTTATGTCATCCTCTTGAAGGTTTTGAATCCTGCAATAGACCTCCGACTGACAAATCCGATTATCAAGCTTCGCTGCATTCACTTCACAATTATACATAGGAAACTCAAATTTAACATCAAGTTTTAAAAAAGGTGATTTACTAGTTCCTTTTGAAGTATGATGATGAGTATGAGTAAGGGTTATGTAATTGGAATAGCATGAAGATGCTTGTGAATAAGAAGATGAAGAAGATAGTGGAGAGGGTGGAGATTTGTCTCCATTTCCATCACCTCCTCCTAAAGATCCTTCTCCCTTGGGAGGTTTGGAACTTTCCCCTTGCAACCTGGCATTCCTCTCTTCATAGAGGACCTTCACCATCTGTCTCATATCAAAAAAAGCCTTTCCAAAGGTCTTCTCATCTTCTGTCATGTTTGTAGGTTCTCCTTCATGAGATATTATCTCTAGAGTGCCAACTACAACTTGAGGCTGAACTGGTGTTGGAGATTGTGGCAACCTTGCTCTACTTCCCCTTGACCCAACGTTAGGGCTTCCAACTAGCTTCCCTTCTCCTCTTTTGAGTTTTAACCTTGTAAGCATGACATAAACTTGAAAATAGTTAAATCCTTCTTTGACAAAGAAAACCTAGAGCTCTGATACCAAATTGATCCAATTTAGAATATTAGATTATTGTGCTAAGATCCTCCTCAGATTAAAAGCAAAATGCTTTCATTGTGCTTAAGGATTCATGAATTTTTTTACAAGTGGAAAATAATTTTTTATGCTAATTTTATGACAAATTTAACATAAATAAGAGACTAAACAACAACATAAACATGTACATAACATAATAAAAAACACATCACAACAGGAACATGATAAAGGAGTTCACCCCTCTTGGGGTAGGTCTCCTTGGTCCATCTTCCAATGGCTTGGGCCTCTCTATTATACTAAAAAGTGTGAAAATATGTGTTTAAAATGCTAAAATGCTTTTGAAACCTACTCCAATGAGTCCAAAACATCCAAAAATGGCTATCTAGACACCTTTTTCATCCAATTTGGTGGACAATTGAAGAAGTTATGAACTCTCCTAGTTCTCCCAATATTCGCTCTACAAATTGCATAATTTGCAGCATGAACCTACAATTTTTCTTCAAAATTGTGCTAACTGGGCAAAATTTTCTTAGCGCAATGTTCCATAATCTATTGGCACTGACTATTCCATAACAAATCTCAATCAATGGAGAATTGACTATCTTATGGTTTGTGAATGTGGCGGGGCAATGTGCGATTGCGATACGATAGACCCGACAAAACTATTAACTCGAAGAAATAATCTTATCGCATTCGGGATCCATCAAAATTTGTGATCGGTGGAGTCAGGGGGGTAACAGATATATGAGACTCTATAATTTAGTGATGTGCAGTTGTGATTATCACATCGCAACTCGGGTACGTTGGGGGTAGATTCATCGCATTACACCCTGGCTTGTTCTGGGGTCGATTCTTAAATGTTGACCTACCTGCAACATGAAATTTGTGAGATGCAAGGCCAATGACGGCCTGACACTTGACACTTCCCCATTCATTGAAGCATCCTGCCATGTGTCCAAGTCAAACTTGAACTTTGACTTGCTCTAACTTTTTCATATGAGTTTGGATTCTAGTGGCATTCACACTGTTGGAATCAGGATGATGAGTAGTTCCATCTGAAGCTGAGTTTATTGAGATTCTTCCACTTTGAGTTTTGAGCCTAATTTTGAGCACCTGATTAGATCTCATAGAAAAACTCAATCTAAAACCATGCAGGGCCTCTAGAGGCCACCCACCTCAACCCATCAAACAATGATTCCACCTCATAGTCGAATATCACAAAACCATTATCAGATTGGTCTCTATCCAAGCCTTCTAGGGCTCCAAAGCCTTTGTTCCAAACAAACAATGCTCCAGGACTAGTAACTCAATCCATAGCTGCTGCTAGGCTCCAATGCATTTTTCCATCCAAGGCTACAAGACTAGTAACTCAACCCACCAAGGGCTCCAAAGTGTTTGTCCAACCAAGGCTATGGGACTAGTAACTCAACCCAAGAAGTTACACGGCTCCAAAGAGTTTGTCCAACTAAGGCTCTAAGAACTAGTAACTTAACTAAAGCTAAGGAAACATCATAAGAAATAAAAAACACGAGGAAATAAACCCACAATCTCCATGGATATCCAAGAAATGGAAAGGGTAGGAAAATCCACTATCAATCCAGGAAATCCTCCATGCGAATGACATATCATAACCAAGAAACCACATGCATGTGCCATGCATGCCAGAACTAGTGAGGAAAACATAAATGCAACTCGGTACCTGTAAGAAAAAATCATTGTAACTACTCATCTCGATGTCCTCTCACACTTTTCTTCTCTTCCTTTTCCTTCTTGCTCTAAAACTCCAAGTATGCCACACACTCTAAGGGTTCTCCAAGAAACATCTCATTATCCAAGAGTATGAGAGACAGAGAGAATAGAGAGAGATCCAAAACTGTATTGACTAAGCTTACATTGATCAAGCCTGCTCACTGATCCTCAAAAACACTTTTATCAATGCGGCCTCTATTTTCTTCATTTGCCATTATTTTCCTTCAATTCCTCCTCACATGGAACTTTTGACCTTTCACATTCCTTTTCTCCTATTTTCCTTTATTTTCATAAATAAAATTCCAATAAATGCCTCATTCCTTTCCAAATCCTTTTCCATTGCCTTTGTGATTTTCCTTAGCCATAATAAACTGAATGAACACCCACTAGGATATTTTTCCCACCATTTAGCTTGGAATACATGTTCCATCACCGTGACATTATATATTTTTACACATAGTTTTAACCAAGGCTATTATAAAGGGTAATGATCCATGAGAAGAGTATACTACAACTAGTACTCCTCTCCTATGGACCCTGCCCAAATATTTGCAACTTTGGGACTGTCATCCCCTACAATGTCCTAGGTTGAGGAGGAGATCGAAAGAGGTAACTTCAAACCAATTGCAGTTCAACAGCTAGACCTGATAAACTAGAGAGGGATCTCTTTAAGGATTTCTCAGTCAATCACTGCAAAAGAAATGGATTTTAGACTAGATGTATAGGTTTTATTTGAGTGTTTGGAAATTTAGGGGTTTTTAGGTTGCTAGACCAAAGAATAAGAGCAAGCAATTAGGTCAACGTATCAAAGTTTGTAGTAGCAAGCATAAAGAGGAGAAATATACAATGTTTTGTGGTGAAATTAAGATTTGGTCAATGTAGTATAGGTCTGAAATCTTAAGAGATCATAATGAGCATGTATTAGCATGAATCCATTAATCTAGAAGAAGAGATACATAAACATGATTTTCCACATAAACAGAGCTTTGAATCTAAGAATTCTTCCTATATGACTGTAAGTAAAACCATATGAAGAAATAACAACATGTTAAGAGAGATGAATTCATCTATAAGGAACTAATATGAAAGGAAAAAAACACCACAAACTCACTAAACAAGAATTCCTAAAAAATAACTGCAACTGCTCCTTGATTAACTGTATAAAAGCATAAGCTACAAATCTCTCCTTAGAAGTCCAAAAATTATCTTTGAATGAGAAATGATACATATAGACTAAATAAAATAGCTTCCCCACCTTCAGGAGTCGAATTCCTAAGTGGTGGAACTATTTCCAAGATTCTCTCAACCAACAAGTGCGGGTGAGAAGGTCAAAAACAAACTCTTCTCTTAGACTTTGATTTGAGTTTTTCTTCCTTTATGAGGCCTAATTAACCATAAAAACAACCTATCAGCCTATTTATTCATTATTACATCATCTAAACCTCAAACTACTAAAGTTACATCATGATTATAACTTTGACCAAGTAATACTAAAAACATGAGAAATTACACAGTGAAATTAAAAAAACAAAACTTAGAAATTTGCAAAAGTGCAGCGCCAACTTTGAGGCCACTTTTAGGTGCCTTCCTGAGGTCACATTTGAGCTATGAGAGAATGTTCAACTAGTCTTTCCTATCTCGTTTCCAAAACATTGAATTTTGAAAATCACCGAAGGTAAGGGCTTCAAAAATTGATTCTCCCAAGGTGTCTCCAAAAGTGTAGCATCTGTCAAAAAGAGTGGCAAAATGATGATTTTTTTACCCCTTTTTCTCCTTTTTCTCAAACTATGAGCCTTTTCTGAGAAATGTGATGAAATGGGTTTTGAGAGGAGGTCATTATCTTTCCAAAAATATAAGCCACGTTTCATTTGGGGCCCTAAGGAAAAAGCATAGCGCCAAGGCACTGCATTTTTGTGACTAGTTCATTTTCTGAATTTTGCACCAAAATTCTAAAAAACAAAATTGCTCTTAAAACCTCCAAAATTGGTCATGAAGTGAAAAATTAGGCTTTTGATGCTCACATGGATGCTTCAGCAAGCGTCTCCAAGTTATCCCTCTCATTTTTGTCTTTTAGGGTTTCCTTTAGCTTATTTTTCAATTGCTTGAGCTTGATGTTACAAATCATGTTTCTGGTCTGATAATCGTGGGACATGTGCCTCAATAGTTGATTGTCCCTATTAGCTTTTTTGGTGTTTGGCCCAAAAATTGATCCAAATCACTCCCAAAGTATCCAAAGTTTACTTAAAATCATGCAAATGGATCCAAATATGCTCCAAAGCACTCCCTAAGTCTTCAAAAGTGCTTAAGATCATCTAAAGATCCAAACAAGCGAGGGAGGAGAGCCCTTGGAAGGACAGAAATGCACTATTGAGAGGCTAAAACACTTCAAAATCATGAAAACCATGTATCAGAGGCTTAAAACTCAAGAATGCACAGCAACCGGTAGATTTGGCTGGTCAACGGCCCAGATCTAAGTGGAAAATTGCAAATCGGCGGTCGCAGGCAGTGGCAATTGGCGCTAGACACTCTTGATTAGTGATCGACGATGATTGGATCGGCAGGTCGCAATCGATGAAGGAAAATTAGTAGTATCGGTGCACATAATAGGGAATTTGCGACTGTGATCGATGATTAAACGTGGACCATCGATCATGCACATGTTACATTGTTGGATTGCTATCAGTGGAAACCATCAGACAAGGCCTTTGCATATGCATATGGCAACTCGATAGCAAGACTCGACAACATTACATATATGGGTTCATAAATTTTGAAGTCCACGCCAAAGCCATTTTTAATGCATTTTTCGTGTATTTGGTTATATAACGAAATACAAAGGGAAACAGGGGCAGTGCGATAGCGATGGAACCTAGACCCAATGGGTTTTGGGAAGCAAAATATATATATTTTCAAGTCTGTAAAAGCCCAATTTTTAATATATTTCGTGTATTTTCGTTATATAATGAAAATATGAAGGGAGCATTGGCTAGCAACAATTATGATGAGTCCTAGACATGAAAGGGTCTGGGAAGTGAAATATATAATATCTGAAGTCTGCCAAACCCATTTTCATGCATTTTTCAGTGTTTTTCACGTATTTCATAATACAAGGGAAATGCATAGGAACATGATTTTTGTGACTTGCGATGGCAACGAGGCCAGACCCAATAGACAACTAAACCATATTTTAGGACTTTTGAAGTCCAAAATACATAGAGAAGGCAAGATTTTTGCAGTAATGTTGTGTTTTCTGTTCATAACAAAAAGCAGTCACTGTCTGCATTTTAAAGGGATTTCATAGGCTGGAAAAGCCATTCCACCATAGAGTAGAGGTCGAATCAACCCAAAGCAATCGTGGAGCCACAACAAGCTACCCCAAAACAAAACTATCATGGAGCAGCCCAACACATCAATAGCCTAGCACAACTCATCAAAACAAACATTATGGGGCATCTCTAGCATGAGAGAGCTCCCAAATAGTGCAGCAAGCTACCCAAAATATCTGAATGCGGTTATTCTTCTATCAGAAGAATAAACCTTCGATCCATGCTACCTAGTCAGAGATCAAACAGTTAAACAAGACAGAGGGATAGATTAAGACCTCTCAAGCTTCAAAAGGCTTAGCATCGTTGTAAAGTGCTATAAATAGTTGAAAACTAAATGTAATGAGGGTTCAAACTTCTAGAGATTGTTCCTCCTCTATTCCTTCAAGCTTCTCATATTCATTCTAGCAATATAAGCTTCTTTTGCTATTATATGTTCAATGTCCATTCTCTTTGCTATTCTATGCTTGCACTTGAACAATTTGTTCATGTTTTTTTTTTGTGTCTAAGGCCAAATAACTATCATCTTATCTTTGCTTTGATGAATTATATTTGCAAGCTTCTTTACTGCTTGTAGCTAGCCATTCATATGTGGTCACACATCTTCCGGTACAGTCAGTATTATCTTTTGCTGCCTGTAGCTAGCCACTCATTTATGTTTATGTATGCAATCTGCTGGTACAGTCCATATTCTCCATTTATCCATTGAATCTATAACTTATTGAGCATTAGTGGTCTAAAGCCTTGTATTGGTGAGAGTGTCCATGCATGTCTTGAGTGAGAATAGAGTTGAAATGGTTATCTGACTTGATCCAAACCATCATCCATTCCAATAGTTCTGAGAACAATATTGAAGATTATATGTTACCAGGCATCTCCAAGTTGCAACCTAGGAGAGTTTCCTGGAGTGATAACAGTCCTTGTTGGATTTTTCAAGAAGATTCTCTAGCTGACCATTGACCTTACTTAGCCAATACTCTCTATCCTCATTGATCTCCAAGGTAATACTGTCTTCAATGTCTAAGTCTTCATCTAGCAAGTTGTGTTCTTTTTCTTTCTTCATTGGACTTTTGAGTCCTTTGGTCCTTGTATTCTTCTTTCCAGCTTATTTTTCATGTTCATCATGTTCACCAGGCTCCAACATTGCATTACCTTTTCCTCCTTCATGCAACACCTTGGATTTCTCTTTCTCCACGATTAGCTATTTGGCCTTAAGCTAACATTTTTCTTGCTCAAGGAAGGAAATGATGAATCTTTCCCTTTCCATATTTTCCATGAGCTCTTTGATTTGATAATCCTTCTCTTTGATAATTTGTTGCAGGTTTGAAGGTTCATCTACTACCTCTAAGTCAACTAAACCAAAATCATGTTCAATTTTCTCTTCATCTTGTACATGTGATCCCTGTTTAGTTGATTTAGAAGGCTTGGCCCTTTTCTCAACTTGAGAAGTAAACACAAGCCTTTTTCCTCTTTGATATATTCTGTTCACCTCAGGTTTAGGTGCCTTGGGAATCTCCACTAACTTTCTTGATAATCCTACCTCCACCTGTTGTGTTGATGAATCTAGATGATGACCTAATGAAATAGTTTCATGCCACTGCAAAGATGTTTCTATGAAGGAAACCCATGCAATGTTCCTTTCTAGGAATTGATGGAGGACTACAATATTTATTAAGATGTGATGAAAAAGACTAGGGTGATGCTCTTTTCCTTCCATTTGTACCTTCTCAGATATTTTGATAAGGCTTCTACATAAATAATTACACATGTTGAGAGGTTTTAGAGCTATGAAATGCATTAGTAGCCTAAAGTGGTACCCATACAATCTAGAAAATCTTCCCTCACAGGTAAAAAACTTCATCACAACCTTCATCAATGGCACATACTTTTCTAATAAGTACCTAAATGGGATGATGTGTGAATCAGCCTCTCTTTAGGGTGATTTCAAGAAAGTTCAGTAGCGTTCAAGGTCTAAGTTCATTCCTTTGAACCAATACTCCCCATGATCATGTATCCCTATGGAAAGAGAGATGGAAAGTAATAAGAATGTAAATTCAATCCCTGCTATGATGGTCTTTTCCCCTTTCAAATTTGTGGCAATCTAATCAGTGAGCTGCTCATGGAAACCTACTTCACCCACCCTTTGACAAAACCCTAGACCACTGAAATCTTCAAAGCATTGTTTAATGAATGGTGAGGAGTTTATTTCATTGCAGTTGGTAGACTCATACCTCAGGATCCTCCCTCCTTTATGATGTTTTCTCTTTTCTGATGGTGAGGAATCTCCCTCCATTTTGATAGAAAACCCTAGATAATAGGAAAATGGAAAAACAGTGAGGAACAAGTGAAATGATGAAATGAGGGAGTTAGAGAAGGGAGATGATGATAGGGGAATTTTGGGAGATGGATAGGTGTTATAGAAAACTTAGGAAGTTTAAAAGGGGTGAAATGAGAGAGAGAGATGAGTAGGAGAATTTAAAAAATAGTCCTACTAGGAAATTGTCCAAAATGATAGGTATGAGCTAGGGTTTGTGAAAAGGTGAGGTAAAATGAAGGTAAATTAGTTTATTAGTGAACAATATGATGATTTATATATATATAAAGGTATGAGATGGCAAATTTTAAAGTTTAAATGTGATTTCTAACAAAACCATCATTTGCACTAGCTTTGAAGCATGAAATTTCACATAAACCCTAGATGAAGAAAAATCACCATTTGTACTTGCTTTTCCAAAGGAAAAAGTGAGTAAGATGATGATACTTACTTGTAGAACAACTTAGAAGAGAAAAGAATAAAAATTCAAGCTTTAATTTGAAGTTTGGGTGATTTTTGGTAAATTTTGGGCTACTCTGTCCCAAGTGTAGCACTGTTGGCAGAAGCACAATGCCAAAGCGCAATGTAGTTCATGGAAGAGCAATGCCACCTCTAGAAGCACAACACAGTTCACAAAATTGCAGCGCCGGGAGAGTTTTTCCAATTTTAGCTATAAAAACTGTGTTTTTTTACTGAAGGAGGGGAGGGCTCAATGAAGAAATGAGGTAAGGATGAAAGTGAAACATGTTTGGGACTTTTTGGGACTTTTTGGGCTTTTATAGGCACAATAAGATCATATTTTGAGTCAAAATGGGCCCCACAAACCTTTTCAAGTCATGACTTTCACCTTTTTAAACTTGGCCACTTTGGAGACTTGAAAACAAAACTTCTCTTACCTTTTTGAATAGTGAAACTTCTTCCTTTTGGAAGCTTGAGATTGTAACCATGAAGAACTTATGAAATCTCATAAATTTTTATTGAAAAGAGCTACTTATCACATCTCATATTATGCCAGATTTTATGCATGAAATGAAGATGGACCTTGAAACCCTAATGACCTAATGAGGACATTCTCTTTATTATGATACACTCATCTAAGTGATGTAAGCGACCAACATGTGATATTTTTTAAGAGAATAGAGACATGCCTAGACAAACTAGTTAGTGACCAAATTTTACTCTGAAAACCTAGTGACATGATAAAATTTGATCTTGAGACCCCCAACAAACTTGGTAAAAGCATATTTGATTGCACAGGCAGACAAGAGTGACACTAACATTGGCTCTAGCTAGGGATGGCATCTCATTGGAGGTGTCAAGAATACCGTAGACCAGGTAGCCTTATTCATTGGGCAATGGATTCAAAATGCAGAAAACTAAACTGAAACTGAAAATTGCTTGACTATTTTGACATGACATGACTGTAAAAGCAAAATAAAAGCAACAATTGATCAAAGAAGCCTTATGGCCTCCTCCTCGAGCTTCAAACTCCTATGATAACCACTTGGACACTTGAACATAAAAAGTAAACTGGTATATACAATGGTGGTGAGAATTTGTAGAAATTTTTTCAAGTATGGTTTTGCCTGAGAAGCATACCATTGATCACTGCTCCTGAATAATCTTCTCCATTCAATTTCTCCAATAGAAAAGAATTCTTTCCTCTAAAATATTAAATTCTATATGGTCGTTTACATAAATTTTCAAACTTGCCGTGTTTGCCTTTTTCTTCATTTCTCGTATCCCAACGAAGAACCACTCTCCCTAACTGAAATTTTCTTCTTTTGTCTTGCGATCATATATATTTTTTCTCCTGAAGTTTAGAAGAGTTTTGAAAAACTTCCTCCCTAGTTTGTTGTAAATGGATCATCTAATCTATCCTTCGTTTCATATCATTTGTTTCCCTATCCAATTCATGCAGAATTTTCATGACCGAGACAACAAGAGATGAAGGAAAAATAGTGTCAAACCTGTACACCAATTGAAAAGGAGACATACCTATGGATTTCTTAGTACTGACTCTGTCTGCCCATAAAGAATTAATGATATTTTTGTGCTAGCTCTTCTTATTGACTTCTAAAATTTTCTTGATGATGTTGATCAAATATTTGTTAGATGATTCGGCCAGAATATTCCCTTGTGGATGATAAGCAGTGGAATTACCCAATACAATATGATACTTTGCACAAAACTCCGCCATCTTCTTTGACTTGAAAGCAGCAACATTATCAGTTATTATCTTCTGTAGGCAACCGAATCTAGATAAGATATTATATTCAATAAACTAAATGATAGTAGAATTAGTAGCTTGCTTGGTTGGGATTGCTTCAATCCATTTTGTAAAATAGTCCATGGCTGTCAGGATCCATTTGTGCTATGCTGATGATGAAGGATAGATCTTGCCAATAAAATCAAGACCACATTGCAGGAAAGGAGCTATGATTGAAATGGGCTGCAAGGGTAATGGCAAAAAGTTTTCTTTTTCCTTGGAAAATCTGACATGCATGATATCTCATCATTGTTTTATATACATCAGAGAAAAGAGTAGGCCAATAAAAACTGGCTCTCAAAATTTTGTTTGCTGTAGTCTTCCAGAAATGATGGACACCACAGTCTCCTTTATGGAAATATCTCATTACATCCTTTGCTTCATTTTATACCAAATAGTTCCATAACACACCACCAAGGTCTTTCCAAAATAAAACACCATCAAGAATACAATATTTTGAAGCTTTCAACTTTAAAGATCTAGTTTTACCTTTAGGTACTTCCGGTGGAGGATTTAAATGCTACAACACATAAACAATGTCTGAATTCCATGGAGATGAAGTAAACATGTCAGACACTTGTAAGTGTGAGTCTTCTTCTTTTCTTCAGAAAGTGCAACAATCAAATTGATATCTAATGCATGCAAATTAGATTTAGCCATGAGCTTAGCTAAACCTTGTCCCTTGAGGAGTTTTGTAGGCTTGATCTCCAAATCATACTCTAGCATTGTTGTGATCCATTTTCCCCGCCTACCTTCTAGATTTGTCTCCATAAGGATTTCTTTTACAACTATTGTGGGAACATATGCAATGGTGTGAGAGTGAAAAATATAAAGAAAAGCTTTGAGAGATTTCACCAATGCCAAAGCCTGCTTCTCAATTATGTTGTATTTCAGTGATGCATCCCTTATTGTTGGACTGAAAAATGTTATAGGCTGTTCATTTTTATGATCTTTATTTTGCATTAGGATAGCTACTAAGATATGCTCTGAGGCGAATGAAAATATGATAAAATTGAAAGTAAAATCTTGACTATTCAGAGTAGGAGCAATAGATAACGCAAATTTGACTGCATGGAAACATTTCTTATCATCCAATGACCATTTTACCTCACTGTCCTTTTCCAGAATGTCTATTTTCTCTTTCAAATGTTCAACGAGGTTGGGGACGAATCTTCTCAAAAAAAATATTTTCCCATTAAAAGACTGAATTTCTTTTTTGTTCCTTGGAAAATCTAAATATTGAATGGCTTGAACTCTTGCAGGGTCAATGTGAATGCCATCCTTGGAGATAATATGTCCCAATAGCTTACCTTCTTCCATGACAAATAATATTTTCTTTAGATTAAGTGATATACCAAATTTTCTGCATTTATGAAAGAAAATTTAAATTATGTAAATGGTCTTCATCAGATTTAGAAAAAAATGTGAGATCATCTAAATAAATAACCAAAAATACATCATTTTCATTGGCGAAAGCTATGTCCATTGCCCTCTGAAAAGTTGCTCCTACATTCTTTAATCCAAATGGCATCTTGGCATACATGAATGTACTTGTTGACGGTGCTGGAGCTGCCAACATGTAAGGGGATCTCCCCAGTAAGAAGTACCAATTAGAGCTCAAACTGTTTGGTGTAGGAGTCCCAGCAGTGGGCCATATGGTAATGCCTTGACTGCAATTTCGCACAGAGGCAAGCAAGATAACTCTATTAGTAGCAAGGGTGTGACCACTATAATGAGTCAGGGAAGGTGCATGAAAAGTTCTAACACCAGTGGGTTGAGATGAGTGTGCCCCTTGGTAACCTGTACCAGTACTCGGATGGGAAGAGAACACATGAGCGAAGATGCATCACAAGTTGGAAAGCACGTTGGCTAGCAATCCAAAGTGATGGTTAAAACAATCAACACATTTAAGAAAGATTCAGACAAGCTCATACAGAATAGTCCATACATGTGTGCGTAAGAAAGCAAATACATATGCCATTTAGAGTAAACATGACAATTGGAATATAATACAACATATGCATGAAACATGTTGGATCTTATTACAAAAAGAAGTGTAAGTTCCAGTCATACAATATATCCATGTACACCTGCTAGCCCCAACAGTGGAATGTTACAGCCACATCTGCCTGCTCCTCCAAAGAGATGTACTAGCTCAGTGCAGTGGAGAAGCAAAGGTGCGTTACAATATTTTCCAAGCTCTCTCCAAGATAGTCTTATTAGAAGCTTGGCTGGCCAAAAGCCTCTATAATGGGTTATGAGGGAATATTTATAGCAAAGGGTGGGTTGACCCTTGAAATTCCCCTTTGTGACAGTTCAACTACCCTCCTCACTCTTCATATACTCTATCACTGTTACATCCAACTATTGGCACTTTAACTTCCACTTGACATGATGTTACATTACAATGCACATGTGCTCATGTGAGACGAATGACTTGAGCAAGACATGCAAGACATCATTGATAGTCGATCTGTTGTGGTGAGACCAACTCTTTGACATGCTTGTGATGGTGAAGGTGGTGAGTTGATGCCAAGCTTGGTCATCTGTGATTGTGTGCATGCATATTGGCACTTTAACTTCCACTTGACATGATGTTACATTACAATGCACATGTGCTCATGTGAGACGAATGGTTTGAGCAAGACATGCAAGACATCATTGACAGTCGATTTGTTGTGGTGAGACCAACTCTTTAACATGCTTGTGATGGTGAAGGTGGTAAGTTGATGCCAAGCTTGGTCATATGTGATTGTGTGCATGCACCCCATGGTGACATCTTGTTGAAGCGAGCTCTTGCCTCTGTTGCAACCAGTGCATTGGTTCGCATACTTCATCCAACTTGTCTACTAACATGCGCATGGTCTTCTTAGGCACAGATGAACTGGCAACACACTAATGCATAGTGTCTGTGCTAATCTTAAAGGGTGTGCTGGTGGTCATGTGCATCAACTTTTCGAAGTACATGTTTAGCTCTAGTTGGACTAGCTTCTTGTCTTTTCCTTTGTGAGTGTGTTGAATGGGTTGGATCACATGCATGCACCCAATGACATGCATGTTGTTGAATTCCTTGCATGCGATCAACAATACTACTCACCATCTCTACTCTGTGCCAAATTCTAGGATAGATATATAACTTTACGAGTGTAGTTTCATCTGTGAGTGCATGTTACAACCACTGTTGTTCTTGTTCCTTCTACAACTCATTCATCTGTCTATGGTTCTTCCTTGATTTGCTGCTTCATCACATGCAACTCCTTCTTTGTTCCATTCTCTATCTTCACGTGATCTTCAGGTTGCATCGTCACCTCATAGCCTGAGTCTCCAAACTTTCTTTCATCATCAGTGGATCTGCTTGAGCTTGCAACTTTATTCTGCCTCTGTGTTGTCAATAACCTTCCTCTTGCATTTGTTGCATTTGGTATGCTGCTGTCAACTGCTGTTCATGATGCTCCTTGCTGTAATGTTGTTGCTATCATATCTTGATGTCCTTGTCTACGATTAGCTTGATATCTTCGTGAGTAGGAAATCTCATAGACATTTGATCGATTGCATACCCAGGTGTGCTCTAACGGTGTATTTGACCCTGCTCTCTTGGGAATCATTGTACCTGCACTACTGAGAGGCAGATGAACACTTGTAATACTTGAAGACATGGAAACACTTATGGCAAGAAATCTGTCAGTAGAAAACCAAAATGAACTTGAGAACTGACTTGCAACATACATGTGTGACTGATCATGAAGGTTGCGCAATTTCGGCTGGGAGTTCGGGAGACTGACTGCCAAGACTACGTAAGGCATAGTCTGGGTTGCCCAGAGACTAATTGACTCCTGGAACTGTGCAATGCACAATCTAGTATGGCTACTGAGTGTTGGAATTGTGCAATGTGAAATCTTAGATGGAAATGCCTACAGGCTTAGTGTCTGCATTATGCAATTTTCTGGGCCAATAGTCACTGTCCCTCAGAAATGCACAAAATGGTCTTGGAGGATAGTGATTAGGTAGAAATGCACGTTTCCTGAGAGGACGACATAGCCTTCCCTCTCAGGATCGTGTAATACTGTGTTGGTGAGGCAGAGCCCAAGCCAAGGCTTCCTAGACTCGTCGACGAGCAACTGAAAACAAATGTGGAAGTGAATGCATGGAAACACTAAGTGTAAGCATAACTAAATGATCATACATGCAAATGGTGAATGACAGATTCAAAAAATGTAACAACATGCATTTGGGTGAGGTGAGTCGCTGAATCAGTGATCGTTCATGAAAAAGAGTTTCATGCATGCGACAATAGTGAGATGTTGACGAAAACTGAAGTAGTACTAGTACAAGCTAGTATGTATCAAAATGATAGCAAGCGCTCACTGAAATCAAGCAAACAATGTTCATAT
The DNA here is from genome assembly GCA_000404065.3 of Pinus taeda. NCBI lineage: Eukaryota > Viridiplantae > Streptophyta > Pinopsida > Pinales > Pinaceae > Pinus > Pinus taeda. The sequence goes on along the minus strand of APFE030449936.1, from coordinate 5,455 downwards.
GAAACGAAACAAAAAAAGCACCAAAATGCAACACAAGTCATGGAAAGCAGGCTTACCCCAAAACAGATGAGATGAATGTGCCGAAAACTCTTAGATGTGATGTGGGATGTCAGATCTATAAGGTTGATGTGAGGAATGAGATCTACGACATCCAGTTGATGATTTTTGATAACTTCAAGGTTGTGACACACATGCCACAAATCTAGGGAAAGCGACACTTGGTGGGAGGTTTCTAAAATGATTCTTGGATGTAACCTCCAACTACTAAAAATAGATTCCTTAAACAAGGGATTCCTTTGCATGCTTCCTTGGGAGAAGTAGTCCATGCATGTAAGTCAATTTTGCTTGATCCTGGAGGGAACCGGTCAACTCAGTTGCACATGTAAGAGACTACTCGACTACTGGGAGAAAATCTACATTTCTTGTTGGGAGCTGGGTTGGTTGCCCAAGATATTTGCACAATTTCTGGGTAGAGCATCTCACTATTGCCCAAATTTGTGCAAATTCTGTGTTGAGTAGCCCTGTTAGGGAAAATTGCACTTCCCTGTGAGTGTTGACTACCAAAATTGCATAATTTTGAGCCTAGCGAGCTATTAGTAAGTCTTGCGAAATTTCTAGAGGGAAGGATGGTTTCCCTCCATAATTGCACAATTTATTGGGGGAGATACTCAGCTTGTAGCTAGACCAAGTTTGTGTGATTATCCTGTGAGGGGAAAGCATCAAACTGTGATCAACAGGCTACCTTTGTACAAGCAAAACACTGAAACTTGTGGACTTGATGAAGCAAGGCAAGCTACTGTGAAGGTTGGTAGGGAGGCTCCAAAATGAAGCTAAGGAAAATTTTTGGACCATGGTTGTAGCTTCTACAACACTTGGCAACACACTGGTAGAACTCCAACTCTATGAATGGACCTTGTTCGTGAAAAGCAAGTCTAACACCTCTAGAAATATTTTCAGTTCTTAGCTCCTGTTAGTTTCCACACTAGCTTTATTGTAAGATGTAGCATATGCCAAGATCATGGTTGATTGACACACATTCCACGCCAAGGCAACACATTTGTTTCAATTGGGGTTGAGGAGTTCATTGGTGCACAAGCAGTATAGTCGTCAAAGTCTTAGTTTCATCTCTGGTGTTGTTCTGTTGCCAGCAGGCCTGGACAATATGTCGGTGGAGTCACATAGTAACACAAGAATGGCTCCACTACCAACAAGCCTGGTCAGTACCCTAGTGGAGTTCTTGTATCACCTCTCTGCGCAAGAAGCCTTTCTCTTCTTTCACCTTATTCATTTTTGTTGGTTGTGTTATATTCTTTCCACGACTAGCCCACGTAGTTAATCAGAGGGTTAGGGAGGGGGGCAAAGGCCCTCCTATCCAGGGGGTTTGAGGGGCGTGGGTAGCCCCCTTCTGTGGGGTTTGGGGCAGAGACTTGTGGAGATCTTTTTTGGACCTTATATTAGATAGGGTGGACCTACCTATGGTTTTATGCATGGTTTTTGCACATGGTTTTTGGTCCATGGTTTTGGACGCGACGGTTTTCGGTCCATGGTTTTGGACATGATGGTTTTCGGTCCATGGTATTGGATGCTTCAACATGTATAAATATGTATTGTAACATTGAAAGGACCATAATGAAAAATCAAGCTAGTAGTCCTGGATTTTGGATTTAGGGGAAAATCTCTCTGTATATGTGTTTTATGTGTTATTCTCTCACATTGTTTATTTTTTGTTCTTAGAATTCATATGTAGGTAATTTCTGTACGAGGTTAAAACCTACATTCAGTATCAGAGTTGTTTTGGCTTCAAGGGGACACCTTTGTTGCTGAGGGGTTTCTCTCGGGCCTGTGGTAGACCCTGTTCAGTGGGAGATCTGCGGGATCGATTCTGGTGGTGAAAGAAGATGGCAAGCAGTGGAAAGATAAAGATTGAGAAATTTAAGGGTCAGAGTTTTGAGTTGTGGAAACTCAAGATGGAGGATCTATTGGTGGATAAAGGTTAGTGGATCGTAGTAGATCCGGGTACTAAACCAATGGGAGTGCCTGATGAAGAATGGAAGAAGTTGGATCGGAAGGCAAAGAGCACAATGCGATTGTGTATCAGGGTAAGCTACGGCTAAGGCTTTGTGGGACAAGTTAGGGACTTTGTACCAATCTAAGTCTCTGGTGAATAAACTGTTCCTATGGAAAAAGATATGTAACCCGAGGATGAAAGATGGAGACTCGGTGACAGAGCATATAAACACATTTAATACTGTGGTAAGTCAGTTATTATCTATTGATATTAAAATTTCAGATGAGGACAAGCACATCAGTTTGTTGTGTTCTCTACCAAATTTGTGGGATAGTCTGGTTATTGCAATAGGTAGTAATGCAACTACCTTGCAGTTTGATGAAATAGTCTCATCCTTACTGACGAAGGAGATGAGATGAAAAAATATGGAGAGCCAGAATGGTGATGCCTTGTCTTTATGAGGATGCTCCCATAACAGAAACAAAAATAAGTCATCGAGTGGGAGATCTAAATCTCTAGGAAAACCGGTAAAGGTGGTATGTTGGAAATGTGGAAAGGAAGGGCACTAAAAAAGGGACCGTAAACCTAAAGCTCCTAACAAAGGAAAGGGATCTAATGATGCTCCTTATACAAAGGCAAAAACCACCTCAGATGAAGGTGGGGATGTGTACTTAGCTTCTTCGAGTACACATGTAGATCATGAGGCATGGTTAATTGACTCAGGTGCATCCTTTCACTTCATTCCCATAGAGAGTGGTTTTTTGAGTATGAGAAATATGATGGTGGTGATGTCTTGTTGGGGGATGACAAGAAGGCTAGAATCATTTGTCGTGGAAAAGTAAAGTTGAAGTTGCAAGGTGGAAGGGTTAGAACACTTCTGGGTGTTATGCATATTCCTACATTGGCCAGAAATCTAATTTCTATAAGCAAGCTGGATGATGCAGGTGTAAAAACAATGTTCGAGAAGGATACTTGCAAGATGGTTCAGGGAGCACTGGTATTTATGCAGGGAGTTTGGACTGGAACTCTGTACAAGCTGCAAGGTAGCACCATTGTTGATGGGTGCAATAGTTCTATGGTTCCTAAAGGTGGAACAGAAAATCTAGTGGTCTCTAGAGAGAAGATCGTGTTGTGGCATCAAAGGCTTGGACATATTGGAGAGAAGGGCCTTCGAATACTTCATGGTAAAGGTATGGTAGAAGGTATGAGTAATAGCTCTCTGGATTTTTAGTTTTGTGAAAATTGTGTATATGGGAAGTAGAATCGGGTGAGTTTCCTCTCTGGTAGTAAGAGGGCGAAACATATATTAGAGCTTGTGCACAGTGATGTGTTTGGACCTATGAAGGTTCCATCACTGGGTAAGTATGTGTACTATGTATCATTTGTATATGACTTCTCAAGGAATACATGGATATATTTCCTTAAGAAGAAATCTGAAGTCTTTGACAGGTTTAAAGAATTTAAGGTTCTAGTGGAAAACTAGACAGAGAAGAAGATAAAGGAATTGAGGTCGGATAATGATGGAGAGTTTTGTAGCAAGGAATTTGAAGAATTTTGTAAGCAGTGTGGTATAGCATGGTAGAAGACTACTCCATACACACTTGAGCAAAATGGAGTTGCAGAATGAATGAACAAGATGTCTATGGAAAGGGCCAGAAGCATGCTAAGTGGTGCGGGATTAGGACAAGAATTCTAGGTAGAAGCGGTAGAGACAACATGTTACCTGGTCAATAGATCACCTTCATCAATGTTGGAGGATAAGACTCCACAAGAGGTATGGATTGGTAAGAAACCCTCTCTTTCACAGCTAAGGGTATTTGGATGTGATGCATATGTACATGTTCCAAAGGAGAAAAGAACCAAGTTAGATAGTAAATCTAAAAAGTGCATCTTTTTTGGGTGTAAGGATGGTTTAAAGGGTTATAAGCTCTACAACCTAGTAACAAGGAAGGTTGTGTATAGCCGAGATGTGGTGTTTAGAGAGGTGAAAGATGTTATTAAACATGAAGTCCAACCAAAGGAACCTAAGAAGATAAATTTTGAGCTTAAGGAGGACGAATTAGACTCTATAGCAGAAGAGGAATCAGAAGATGAAGAGCCACAAACTCTGGGTGTGAGAAGCTCAGTTCAAGAAAGAAGGCACCTAGAAAGGTATAGTCCATCTAATTTTTGTTAAGATTTTGCTTTATCTATTATTGATGATGATCCCAGAAATGTGAAGGAAGCAGTAGATTCAAAGGATGGAAAACTCTAAAAAGAGACCACAGTTGATGAAATGGCATCTTTACACAAAAATGAGGCCTGGGATCTGGTGAAGTTGCTGGCTGGAAGGAAACCCATTGGTAGCAAATGGGTGTTCAAGAAGAAGACAAATGCAGAAGGAAAGGTGGAGAAATACAAAGCTCAGTTGGTAGCAAAAGGTTATTCCCAGGTGTCGAGAATTGATTTTGGTGATATTTTTTGTCCTGTTGCCAAAGTAGCTTCTATTAGATTACTTTTATCTGTTGTTGCTACTTTTGATTTTGAGGTAGAATAGATGGATGTGAAGACAACATTTATTCATGAGGATCTGGAAGAGGAGATCTACATGAAGTAACCTGAAGGCATTGTGGTGAGGGGTAAGAAAGAACCGGTATACAAGTTAAAGAAGTCTCTGTATGGGTTAAAATAGTCACCAAGGATGTGGTATTAGAAATTTCATACATTTATATGGGGAGTTGGCTTCACGAGAAGCAAGGTAGATCACTATGTGTATTTTAAATTAATTGGTGACCATGTTGTTTATCTGGTCTTGTATGTGGATGATATGTTGCTGGTTGGAAATGACAAAGAAATTATCTAGGATTTGAAGACCCAATTTTCCTCCAAATTCAACATGAAATATATTGGTGCTGCAAACTATATTTTGGGCATGGAAATTAAAAGAGAATGGGCAAAGAGGAATCTTTGGTTAAACTAGAGGAAGTATGTTGAGACAATACTGCAGAGGTTTAATATGTAGGATAGTAAACCGGTGAAGGTTCATATTATTGTTGGTGTAAAGTTATCTGTTGAACAATGTACCAAGACACAAGAAGAGGAAGAAGATATATCCCGTGTTCCATATGCAAGTGCAGTCGGTAGTCTGATGTATGCAATGTTGTGTACTAGACCAGACATTTCACTTGCAGTGGGAGTATTGAGCAGCTTTATGATCCAGACTTAAACAGGAACGCAACAAATTACAGAGATAACCATATACACAAAGATGCAGTGGATAATACTTCATTTCATTAATGAAAAATACTGAAATATTCTTACAACCAGAAATGGAAATAAACCAGCTAGAACAATGGTAGCTTATCTCTGAGAAGAGATGTGTGGCTACATCCTCTGAACTGTGTTACAATGAGGCTCAAAGGCCTATTTATTGTTGAGAAACAATGGAAAACCCTTCACATTCCAAAA
>APFE030449930.1:0-27690 GCA_000404065.3 Pinus taeda | reverse complement strand
ATGTATTCCTTTCCTTTTCGTTCATTTTGATTAATTAATTAGCATATCACTTAATTTCATGGATAATTTTTATCATGAACCTTCCTCTAATTACTATCTTTGTAAAATAGTGTCCTTTAACAAGTTTTACAAATAAAGTGTTAATGTTATCACTCAAAAAATAATCACCTAGCCATTTAATACTAGGATCATCGAAATATCCCATGTAGGATGGGTTTTTACACATTAAAACATACTTTCACCTTAGGAAATAGTTTAGTGAACAATTTTACTAAATTATTTCTCATTAAAATCCAAAAACCCCATGAGAATAATTAAATAAATAATTATTTATTTATTAATCTCTCGAAATAATTATTTAATGATGATTTCTAATAATCTTGTTTAGGCTTTTGTAATCCATATCTAGATTCTAAGAGACAAATTTGAGCAATAATTGCATCAAGAAACATTTATCAACATGTTTAAAAACAACTAGTGTGGTTCATCGTCAAGGCAACATGAATAATCATTTTGTCTTCCTATTTAACCTGTCGCCATATCTGATTCCTTATCTTGTAGTGATTATGAACCACAGTGGTTGGTTGGAATCGTGTCGACAAATGTTTCTTGATTTGATTATTTCTAATCATTTACTACCTAACCACTCATGAATAATTGATAAATCATTATTTATTTATTATTCGATAATTAACCCTTATTTCTCTCTTGAGATAATTAGTAAATCATTTTTCAAATAATTATTTCTAATTCATCTTTGCCGTTATCCCCATAAAGTAATTAGTAAATATTTTGTTATTTGTTAATTAGTTCAACCATTTTATAAATAAATATATTTGGTCATTTCAAATGATTTTTCCCTCTTTCAAATAAAATAAAATATTTTCTAACAACTAGTTTTTGATTTACTTACTTATTATTATTATTATTATTATTATTATTTATTTATTATTTAGATCGAGAATAATAATTAAAAATGTTAGGGCTAAATCAAAATCTAAACGTTAGGAATATTTTATTATATTTTAGAGAGAGAGATTATTTGAAATGATCAAATATATTTATTTAGAAAATGGTTAAAAAAATTGACAAATAAAATAATATTTAATAATTACTTTATGGGGATAAAGTCAAAGATGAAATAGGAATAATGATTAAATAATGACTTAATAATTATGTCATGAGAGAAATAAGGGATAATTATGGAATAATAAATAATAATAATTTATTGAATATTCATAAGTGGTTAAGTCAAAATGGTTAGAAATAAATATTTAATTGATTTAATATTTCCACGGGTGTTTTTATTTTAATGAGAAATTATTTAATATAATGGTTCACTAAACTATTTCCTAACGAAAGTGAATTTTAATATGTAAAAACTCATCCTACATGGTATATTTTGATTGACTTAGTAGATAATGGCTAGGTGATCATTTTTTGGGTTATAACAATTGGGAATTTAGAATATGGTATACCATAAAAACTATATATAATTATATATATATTATATATATATATATAATATATATATATATATATATATTATATATATGTGATTGTGCTACTATTTATACTAGAGGTTATCCATCACTTTGCATCAAGTAATTAGATCTCCTATTTTTATCCTTCCTTTATTGTCTAAGTATGCAAAAGACTATTCTCTTTCCTAACTCATCTCGATGACAAATTCTTAACAATACAATCTATTCAAAGTTTGAGATCCTTCTTCCATAAGACCACATTTCTGACCAAAGCTTTAACAAAAAATGTAGTTATGCTCATATTCGTGCTTGGGCCTTATTTTATGTTTTGCTCAAGCAAACCACTCAAAAGTTGAACTCCCAAATTATAGAGTTGTCAAACAAATTATCTTTGGAGTCCCACTTCATTCCTACTCCAAATAAACTTTCACTATCCACTTCATGCGGTCCCACCACTATTCTTCTTTGAGGTCTGAATTTTAAACAGCCCGGAAAATGATCTCATTCATGGCGCACCATTTGATTCCCATAGAAATTTGGAAATTCTGTAAGACTAAAAATTAGCTCCAAACACAACACTTTAGCAAAAATCTTTACGTTTTTTCACATCATATGCTATTTACAAGCTTCCACAATCCTTTCCACATGGTTACCATCTAGTGGTGCCACATGTCTAATGAAAATTTACTCAATTGTCCATATAAAAACTCCAAAACTAACAACCACATACCACTTGCACAAATTGTTATGCCATCACACATGCCTAGTTAATGCCACCTCACGTAGCACATACGTCTTCCATACCATCAACCTGTATCGATAAGAAGAAGGTTGGGTTTCAACCTTTCCTCATAGTTTCACTAGAGAATAACATCTTGAACACGTGAGCTCCCGAACAACTTGATTTGTCAAAACTATTATAATACCCTGAACAACTAAGGTAACCTCAATAGGTGCAACATTTAGACATTTTCTACAAATGATTCTTATTTAGCTTACAAGGATCTCGAACTTCTCAACTTCTTCAAGAAAGGTTGACCTCTAAACTTCAACCTACATCATCTCTTCAACCCTTAGAATTATTTTGGACTATCATATACCATTTGAAAGCTCTTTCTGGCAGTCATCAAAATATGCATTTTACATGGACATTTGACTTGATGTTTTCTAAGAAAAGTGCTTTCAATAAATATGACATTAAATCTTTCATCCACTCTGTTTACTCATTGTGTTTTTATATATTATTTAATTATTTTGCTATTATTTTATTTCTCTACCGATGACCTAAACAAACAACTTGATTTTGTTCTTGACATTAATGACTATACATAAATCTCCATGGTTAATCATGTGTGGCAATCAATGAAAACATCATGTTCAACATCGATAGAGTTGAACATAAAACAATGGGGTTATCCTATATGTTTGATTTCAATACTGAATTCATTGGTTTTAATTATACTAAGCGTCAAGGTGTGTAGAATCTATTTTCAATAGGAGTTTTCATGTCACTTAAGTCCAAGGCAAAAGGTATAAGCATAATGGTTATATTTGGATCAATATGTGGGAACAATGGAGAGATACCTAGCTTGCAGTGTAGTACCAATATTTACTCTATAAATAAACCCATCAGTTGACAAAGACATAAATATGATTGGTGAATAATTTTGTCAAGTGAAGCCATATAAACTAATTGCATATCTGGTTCGATGAGGAGAATGTTACCAAGTGTTTGTAAAAGATCCTATGTTAGTGGATCAACTAAATTGAAGTGCAATTCTAGTATGGCTCCCAATTTTGAGACAAAAACACCGATATGACATTTGTCCCTTGAATAAGTCAACACACCAAGAATTTTTTGGACCCTAGATCATCGAGATCCATAAATGTCAACATGAACCCCATATATCTAACTTCATCACACACATGTAGACCCTGAAGTAACTTACGTTAAACTTGAATCTCCCTGGATAAAAAATTTGGCTTTAAAAGTATATGGGCAAAATGTGAATGAGGCAACAAGCGATAGAGCACATTTTTTAGAATTCAACGCCTTCTTATATTAATAAGGATTAACAAAGAGTTGAGAGTGGAGTGTTGGTAAGGATTGGGATTTATTCATGTTTCATTACGAGATGTGGAAGAAAAACACCTATCAATAGTTAAGGGTAATGGGAACATTGATACCATTCGTAGTTACACAGTAAAAAGATAAGGAACAAAAAGGGGTTTTACATAAGAGATGAGGGTAAATTTGGGATGTGGTTTAATCAAGTCGATTAAAAAATGACAGTAGAATTTTCCCAAATTGAATTAAAACAAGAAAAATTTAACATGTGTTGAGTAGTATTTAGTATTTTCTAGCGAAAGTAGATAGGATACATTAATAATTCCTCATATATCTGAAACAATCTTTGTCAACTCTATGTATGGTAATTTTGTATTTGAATGTATCTTTTTTCTATTGTAGTTATTATTCCATGTAATGGTAATTAAATAATTCATTTGGAATCTTTCATTTCCTACTAAATCAATCAAATTGCAAAATTAGTAGTTATATTATTAGACATTTTTAAATTTTAGATATTGTAGCTGTATTTGAAATTATGTTTTAGTGACTCAATGATTTTATATCCAAATAGTTTTACATACAATTACTTGTTAGGGCTCATTTCATATTTCCTTCTAAAAAATTAAGTCCTCTACTTACTTTAGCTTCCTCAACTTATGGATATATCTAAGTTGATTATATTGTCTTATTTTATGTATTGACCTCAAGCGTATATCATAGATTAATCCATAACATAGTGCATATCATTTGTGGCCTAAGGTTTTATGATCCTACACAACTTTTCATACACCTCAACTATATAGTCCTCTTAATGAAAGTCTATTGACTACACATCATATGACATCAAACTTTTTGTCTGCATTGCAAGAAGTCATTACTAAAACAAAAAGTTTCATTTCACGATGTTGTTTTATACGTTAAACCATATTTCTCTCTAACATCTTAGAAAAGAAACACATGATAAGTAATCAGTTACATTTATCAATGATGCTGAAATGGTAAAGCCAATTTTGATTTTTCTAAAATTTATTGAAGGCCCTAATCCATGGGACATAATGTGATTTCTTAGCCTATATGTTAATTTATTAAAATTTCAAATCATACAACATCATAACAAATTTAACTATATTTTCTTAAGAAATAAAAATATAATTATTTATTTCCCTTCAATTTTGTATAATTTTTCCTATGAATGTTATCTTACTTAAACCTAGTTTAATTTTTTTTCTCATTAATTAATGTGTAATATCAAATATATTATTATTGAGTTTTATTACAACTTTTTCTTTTTAAGAAAAAATAATTCAAAATTATCATTAATTTAATATTATTTAAAAATTGTAAACATAATAACAAAATATGGAAAAGTGAAATAACAATGTTTTTCTTTAAATAGTTATGAACAACACTTACAAATATATTAATAAAAATTAAAGAATGGGCTTTCCTTTTCAAATATTATGAATATCACTTTGAAATATAATAATTGAAATATTGATATGTAAATAGTATGGTTTTTAGTTGAAAAGTTATTAATTGTAATTGAAAGAGGTAATACTTATAATTATAATTTAAATGTTAATTGAGTTTTTGTGTGTTTTTATTTTATGTGGTTGGTGGTATTTTGATATTAGTGATCATTATGTCTATGGAATTTTAGTATGAAGTAGATTTAGGTCAACTACAGAATCGACCTTAAGCAAGAGAATTGAACTCTTAACTTGTCAATAGCAAAGGTGCTTTAAGGAACATTCCAATGTTCTTGAGAACATTCCAATGTTCAAGGAGAAATCCATGAGTTAAAATGATATATTTTAATATAAAATTATAGATTTTTTAAGACACGAAATCTTTATATGGATGATTTTTTTCATTGTGAGTTTTTTCTTTTATAACGAAAACATATAAAATAAGTAGGTTGATAGATATTAGTCATTTTATTTTGTAATTTTTTGTAACAAATTATATCTATTGGGTGATATTTCCTAAAGAGAATTGTGTAATATATTTAATCTGTCTAAAGTTTTGCATGGTTACTCCATCCATCATCTCATGCTCTTTGGTCCGTCATGATGTATGGAGTATCCATCCATAACATTGGACTCACTAAATCAATTACACAATTCTCTTCCAGAAATATCCGACAATATGAACCTACATAGATCTATCTTAACTCTATACCTATCAAGCATCGAGACACTTTTATTTTATAATTTTTTTTAATAAATTATATCCGTTGTTGGATATTTCTGGAAGATACTTGTGTAATATATTTAGTCCATCCAAAGTTTTGGATAGTTACTCCATCCATCATCTCAAGCTCTTTGGTCTGTCATGATGGAAGGTGTATCCATCCATAACACTTGACTCACTAAATCAATTACACAATTCTCTTCCACAAATATCTAAGAATATGAACCAACATAGATACATCTTAGCAGTTATGAAACGAGGTCACAAAAAGATAGAAAAGATAGATCAACGCCTTAGAATTCAACCTCTTCGAGGGGGCAACCTCCTTTAAATTACATAAATGAACAATGATTAGATGATTCAAATGACAAAACCTCCTTTCTGTATATAGGAGTCTAAGGAGTCACAATATAAGCCAACCAACCTAACAATAATAATATAAAGCTACAAAAATAACAATAGAGGGATTCTATGGGGCACAATAATAACAATATGCAGACAATAGGGGCACAACAATATTAATAAGGGATACAACTACAATAGTAATGGGGTAATCACTAGTATTATATTGACCTAACATGCCCCTCTCCTTCAAAAAAGTGTTTTCCTCAACGCTTGAGTAGTTCTAGATGCTAATGTATAAAATTCTCATTCTCCCATGTGGAATCTTCAGTGGATAAGTTCTTCCACTTGATGAGATACTTCGAAATCAATCAATTTCATAACTATCGAGTACTTGTTTCTATGACTGCTTCTGGTTCCAATATATTTTTTCCTTCCTAGTCAAGTTATGGAAATATTGTTTAAACTGGGAGCTTGTTGCCTATAACCTTATTTAAACATGACACATGGAAAACTTGGTGCACTCAAGAATTTGGAGGAAGCTCCAATTCGTATGACATAGTCCCAATCTTTTGCAACACCTTGTACGGACCATAATGCTTTGGTGATAATTATTATCCTTCTTAGCTTGCTTGACGAACATTTGTTTATATGGTTGTAGCTGTAGGAATACCCAATCACCTACATCAAAACTTCTTTCATTGGGATGTTGATCTACCGGTTGTTCATTCTATCCTGTGCCAACATGAGGTTATCCTTTAAGAGTTGGAGCACTTGTTGTTGATGTTCGATGTGATGTTCCACTACTTCAACCATAGAATTTTCTCTTAAATATGATGTGATGGATGGTGGCTGATATCCATAACGTGTGATAAATGGGGTTGTTTTTGTTGTTGTATGGAAGGAACTGTTATACCACCATTCAGCCATAGGAAACCATTTGAATTATTGTTTCTGTTTATCAGATACAAAGAAACGAAGATATCCTTCCAAAAATTTGTTTACTGTCTTAGTTTTCCCATCAGATTGATGATGATAAGATGAGCTATGAGGTAACTGAGTACCAAGAAAAGAAAATAATTTTGTCCAAAAATATCCAGTGAAACTGGGATCTCTGTCACTTACAATAATCTTTGGGTTTCCATGTAGCTTTTGAATTGTTTCCATAAATGTAGTACAAATTGTACTAGCTTTAAATGGATGTGATAATGCACAAAAGTGTGCATACTTGGTAAGTGTGTTAGCTACCACCATGATGACACTCTTTCCTTCAGTCTTGGGTAAACCTGTGATAAAATCCATTGAAACCTCCTCCCAATGTTGGCTTGGAATGAATAAAGGTTGTAATAGACCTAGGGTATTAATTGTGTCAACTTTATTTTGTTGGCAAACCAAACATTCTACCGCAAACTTTTGAATATCCGATCTAATTCCATCGGAAAAAAATTCCTTCTTAACCTGTGGTAAGTTTTTAAAAATCCTGAGTGCCCTCTTAAGGGAGAAGTGTGCAATTCCATAAGAATCTTTTGTTTGAGTTGGGAATTCTTACAGAGGTATAAGCGATATTTGTACCATAATGAATCATTTTGCCAGCTAAATGTATCAGATGTACTGGAATTTTGTTGTAACTTTCGAATAATTTCCCACACTTCTTCATCATTCTTCCCTTCCTCGTTTGCTTTGTTTATCCAATCTGGTTGGATAATAGAAAAGGCAGACAAAAATGCTTCCACCTCCTCATCCTTTCTTGAGAGTGCATCTTCCACCACATTTTTCTTCTCTTCAGAGGATAATATTTTTTCTAAAAAGTATTTAAGGCTATCATGATCCGTTTTTAACTTGAAGTGTCTTCCCATTAGGTAGGGTGGCCATTTCTTAAGTGCATGGAGTATTGCCAACATTTCCTTCTCATAATAGCTTTGTGTAAAAACTTTCCCTTGATTGGACGACTTTCAAAAGCAATGGGTATTTTATTTTGCATTAAAACAACACCAATTCCATTTCCTGAAGCATCACATTCCAAAATAAAGGTTTTTGTGAAGTCTGATGTAGCTAAAACCGATGCTTGGTACATTGCCTCTTTAAGATGTTTGAAGGCCTTTGTTGCTTTTGGAGTCCATGAAAATGCAACTTTCTTCAATAATGTTGTTAGAGGTGTTGTTATTCTCCCATAATTCTTAACAAACTTGCGATAATACCCTCTCAACCGGAGAAATCCTCACAGATGGTGTATGGATGTGGGGATTTTCCATTCCTTAATGGCTTTAATTTTGCTAGGGTCTACCTTAACTCCTTCATGAGATACAATATGACCCAGATATTCCACCTCTTTTACTCCAAAGAAAATTTTGGACCTTTTTGCATATAATTGTTTCTCCTCCAATAGTTGTAGCACCATGTCAACATGTTCAACATGATCATTCCAAGACTTACTATAGATTAGTATATCATGAAAAAATACTAACATAAATTTTCTAAGGAAGGGTTTGAAAATGGAATTCATCAAAACTTGAAATGTAGAAGGTGCATTGGTAAGGCAAAAAGGCATGACCAAAGATTTATAATGACCCTCATGAGTTCTAAATGTTGTTTTCAGAATGTCTTCAGTCTTCATTCTAATTTGATGATATCCTGAACGAAGATCCAACTTGCTGAGGTAAATTGATCCATGCAATTCATCGAGTGATTCATCAATGATAGGAATGGGAAACTTATCTTTAATAGTGAGTTGGTTGATCTCCCTATAATCTGACCACATGCGCCATGATCCATCCTTCTTGTGCACCAATACTACTCGAGCAGAGAAAGAACTTTCACTAGGTTGAATTATACCAGCCTCTAGCCTTTCTGCAACCATACATTCAATTTCACTCTTGTGGGCATAGGGATAGTTGTGCGGCCTGATGTTTGGAGGAACACTTCCTGGAATCAGATGAATAGCATGATCATGATCACGAATAGGTGGGCGACCTTTGGGAGTCTCAAATACCTTGGAGTGATTATCCAAGACATTTTGGAGATCTCAAGAAATAGATGATTCCGATGTGGGAACATCTAGCGAACATATTTGTGTAATTACACCTCTTTGTTCCTTTTTTAGAAGCTTTGTCATACCGTTAGAGCTGATTATCTTTCCCAGTTTCCGTGCAATACCCCTTAATTCAACTTCCTTTCTTTTCGTAGAAAATTTCATGAAAAGTTCTTGAAAATTAAAAGCTATTGTACCCTAGGATTGTAGCCATTGGACTCCTAGTACAACACCAGCACCTCCCATTGTAATGGAAAGCATTGAGTTATTCAATACATATTCTCCCATGGATAGCTTGATATTATGGCACTTTCCAAAGAAATTTATCGTTCCTCCATTTGCAACCATCACTTGACACTCTAGCGCTGGATATAGGGAGCAATTCAATTCTTTTGCTATCCTACAATGAATAAAATTGTGGGTACTTCGTGAATCAATGAACACTATTACCTTTTTCTTCTTGATTTTTCATTCTATCTTGATGGTTTGAGAAGTGGTAATTCCAGCTAATGCATTACAAGATATGTTCGGATTCATTTCTTCTTTATCTAGGCTTTATTCCTAGACTATATCCTCTTCTTTTGACCTTTCTTGCTCATTTTCTTCTTCATCGTCACAATCTATGTAGAATAATTTCCTCTCAGCACACTTATGACCTTAGTGTATTTGCTATCACAATATTAACAAAGCCCTTTTTCTCTTTTTTCTTCCAATTGTTGTAGTGTCAACCTTATAGGTTACGGAAGACTAGGGGCAACAACAGTTCCATCTTTATAGTTGTAAGTGGTATGCTTCTTGGTTGCCATAATTTTGCTTCCCATTTTCGTTGCTAAAACTTGTGCTTTTAACCCCAAAATTGACTCTAAGGGACTATGTCCCAAGAATCAGTTTCTGCTTTTCTCCAAGTACAATGTATTAAGCTTATTTTATTCTTTTTTAGTGAATTTGACCACCTTATGTGGTAATTTCAAATTCCACTTTGTATTTAATTAGGGAAAAAGATGAAAAGGATTTGGGGTTAGTGTTTGAGAGAGATTTCATGGTCTGCAAAGTGTAAATCTTTTTGAGATTAGTGAAGCTTATGAAAATCATAAGTACTTGATCTTGGTTATCAACGATTCATGTCACTATTTTCTTTATGTATGTTTCTTCTCGTAGTGTATGTTTCATTTTTCATAGCAGTTCTATCTCAATATTTCATTACTTTATATGCAACATAAAGTAATCTTCTATTAGTTCGCCAACAAGTTCCCATTAAAAACAACAATTCCATCATTTTTCATGAAATGTATCCAAGCAATCCTTTATTGAATTCCCTCGCAAAACCACTCTTGCATTATTATATCAGATAGCATGTTTCATGTACGATATAAAATATGAATTGCAAGATATAACGAGTACTATAGAATAATCTATAGGTAATATTACTATATATTTCTAATGAAGCGGAAGTGGTGGACATCATAACAGAACTATAAAAGTAAGCTCTAAACTTATTTAATTGCTTCATTCTTCTAACACATGCCAACAAAATCCTTGTAAATAATCCATTCATTTTAAGCCCAAATTTCAATGTCTTAATGGGAAGGAACAATAAAAGACACACGACAACTGTGGAATGGATTTGCATGTAACATGTTATTATCCAAATAATGGTGCACTGCCAGAGGTGCTTCCACATGCACAAAGGAGACATCATGGGATGTGGTAGCTAGAAAATTACTGGACATCTTACAGAGTTGAAATATTTTGGTAAGAATAATAACTATCTTTCCCAAAGATACAAATTCCCCATGTTGAAGCATAACTATGTCCTTTCTATAATCAATAATTTCAAGGATGCCATCAAGATAAAATCTTCCTACGTCATAGTAGAGAACCATCACACTCCTCTCCCATCCACCTTGTCCAACAGAAAACAATGTATTAGTGTAAACCATCAATATAATTATTATTATTTTCAAAGAAGTTAAGCCTCGATGTTCGATCACCTTTTAGGAGTCATAATTTTCTCTTCTTACGTAAATTAACCTAGAGTTACATGGGGACCACCAATAAATATATATGCTCATGACTTTCATGAATATGGCATCAAATACACACCTCTTTCTGAGCCAATAAACTACAAATGTAAACAATACTATTCAACATAAAATAAAATTATAATAATGTATGGTTCTAAGATAATTGGAACTGTCATAATAAAGTCAATTTTGAGATAACAATGAGCTTTAGAAGGAAAAAGGAATGAGAAAAATAGGCAAAGAAAGTTAGAACAACCTGGAAAAATTCATAGTGGACATTTTTAACTAAGAATATCAGCAACAACACTCATAAACTTATGTTGAAGTCTTGAAGAAGCATTCCTCTACTCACTATTAGATTCAAAAACCTCTGCCACTGGGACACCTACTCGACTTTCAGATGTCATGGGTATGTAGTTGATGCGGTGACACTTCTCCTCCTGAAAAATTATGTTGCCTAGTCCAAGACCCATATGAGTAGTACCATCATCATCATCATCCTGGTCTCTAGACACAGATCATTTTAAAGGGGAAAGTGACAAGGGGAACTTCTATTTGTTGTATAAAAATATGAGACCACTTGCTTATCCTTTATGAAGTCAAAGATACCTTTACCTCCAATAATAGGTGCATGGAGCGCAACGAAACCAAATGCTCTTTTACAGAAATTTTGTTATTGAAATGTGGAGGTAACTAAAAAATTATTGAATGAAACATATGGTTTGCCAAAGAGGCTATAATGTGTAGCCAATGGGTTACCCATTCTCAAGTTTAAAATGTAGTATAAATGTGACCCTTAATTGGTATTATAATGTACGGCTAGTGTGTATGGTATGTAGTTTAGATATGTTAACTACATATCATGTGTAGGAATTCATGATTTTCTATTAAAGGAAAGCATAAATAACGTTAAAAAACATTTCTATGTGAGTTAACTACCATTGAAAAAAATGAAATGGCTCCAATGTAAACCTTTTTTTATTTTTATATCAGTAAGAAAGTAATTATGCTCATGAGAAGGGAATTAATGATGTTTAATCTTATAATTGATCTATTATATTTTCATACAATAAAGAAAATAATTTTGGAAACAATATAGTTTTTACATCAATTTTCAAATTGCTTAGATATTTGACAAACTATTTTTGAAAAGAATGAGTAGAATCTTGTGCATTATATATCATTTGTATTGTGCACTTTCTACATGGGGATGCTAATAAGGTAACCAAATGTAGTGGTAAGATGGTCCTCTAGGGCAAACCAATTGTAGTATCACATAATGAGGCTATTTCTTATGTTCCAAGGTAGAGTTTACAAGTTTTTAATCTTTCATGGTATCCAAAGATACCTAAGTTATAACCTAAGTATTGTAATCATCTCAAAAGATGTTGAAAGAGAGATAAATACACCCACACATAGGAATTCAACTTATTTTATCAAACAAATTTCCTTTTGTCATGATTGAGAAAGTTTGCATTACCCCTATGTCATGGTTATCACAAATTGTATTTAGATTTATAATGATCAAATTAGAAGCTTTTAGATAAAGAATTTGTAAGTGGGAAATATCTACTTTGCGAAAGTTACCCAAGATGTTCATGTGGCCTCAACTTCAATCAAAATCATAAGCATAAGTGGCCCAAAATGAGAAAACATGTCACTAGGGAGACTCGAACGCTAGACAGGGGTGGCATATAATGAAACCTTGCTTTCAATGACCAAGCAAGCCCCCTCTGACACCATTTTGATGGTTTTAATTACTAAAAAATCACGCATTCTTACAATTTTCTATTTTTCTTTCTTCAAAACATTAAAATATATCAAGGCCTTGGTTTTTTGTGGGAAATCTAGGTACATGTCTTTTCCATAATTGAATATTTAGAATATTTTAAAATTAAACTTCCAAAATAGATTGGTTCCTTGGACACTTAAAAATATTAAGCTTGGATATTTATTTATGGGGACTTTAGTTGAACCAAATCCCATGATGTGGGATAAGGGTTGATTTATTCATTTTTTAAGGTCACCAAATTAATTTCTAGGAAGGTCCAAAAAGAGGAAAAATCACTAGGTTGATATGTAAGCCTTAGTCACACCTCTTAGAATTACAATACAAATGGCTATTTCTTCTCTACAAGACTTTGGTTATTCAAAATGGGTCATTGGTTGGGCATCATAAAATTAAAGGCTTCAAAAAATTACTTTTCGAACAAGTTATCATAACATCTATGAAAATATTAAAGAATTCACTAACTTAGAAAGAGTATTAATGAGCATGGAAATATTAAACAGACATGTTGTAGGCATTTTCACTCTCCAAAGGATAGTTAGAAGAAATATAAGATCATTCACGGTGGTTATGTTATGCTGAAAAACCTCTCTTATTCTAACGTTGAAGCACCCACCATATAATAGTAAATACAACATTAGAAGTAAAAGACACATATTGAACCCGATAATTAAGCAAAATAAACTCACTAACTCAACAAGAGTATTAACCTCCATGGAAATTTTAACAAACAAGTGGTATTTTTATAAAGTAAATGATAGTTGGAAAGCATCTAAGGGAATCAATAGGACTCACCAACTAGTCCAACTCTTCAAGATCATGGATATAAATTAGAAATAGTCCATAATCTCTTGGACTATGCTTCTATAGAGGTAGGCTGAAATTGTGTGCAAGAAGTTAAAAAGCATGCTTGACATGAAGGTGAATTATTCCAAGTAAGGTCCTTCATTTTTGAAAATGATTCAACATTATCATCTAAAGGTCCTCCAAAATTACTCCAAAATTATGTTCCCTCCCATAACCATGCTTCTGTGATGAAACATTGACTTAACAAAACATAAAAAGCAAATAGAAAAACAAACCAAAAAGAATTTGAAGAATGCTTGAAGCAAGCCCAACAAACCATACTATGGGGGCTTTGATTTATGCCAACCCTTCTCAATCCAAGATAGTTATGAGTACCTCTATGATGAATAATTTTGTGAAGTTGCAGGTGAAAAGGAAAATATGATAGATATTGATGTTGGTAGAAAAAGGGCTCTTGAAAATGTGATGTCAAAAAAGCATCCATGATGGGCTACTTGGGATCTCACTAGATTCTTAGAAGGGAAGAAATCTATTCATATTAAGTTTGTTTCAATTTTTTCCTATGCAAGTGGCCATGGGGGCTTCATAAAATTCTAATTCAGGGATATATCTCTTATCATGGGATTTGTTATATAGGACTCTCTATTATTGGCCATGGAATCTTGGGAACTACCCATTAGTTGGTGATTTAGGGTTGGCTACAATAGAAAAGGGTTGTAAGTTATTTGAGAAACTTGATTTGTGTCAGTGCCCGTGGATCAAAGACAAAGGCTTAAAATATGTTGTGGTAAAATTTCCAACCTTGTTAACATCTAATCTAGAATCATGTCTCCTTATGGGAAAAAGGTCCCTAAAAGTAATTGGACACAAGTGTGTCTAACTAATGATATTCAGTTCAATACCAAAATGTTGGTGATCTTAAATATGAACTCTTGACGTAGCTGCAATTGGTCATTATGGTAAGTTATAACATTGGTCAAATAAAGTTATAGTTTTCTTGTAGGGAAAACCCAACACTCACCATTTTTTCCTTATTTATTTCAAATAATAGGGACCCTTTCCAGTATTTTTGGCTAAATCACCTTTTAATGTTTTCTTTTGGTTAAGTTTCCTACGATTTTTCCATTTTTTTCATTTTCACCGAATTTCCGTTTTGATTGCTTCATTGAGCTTCATTTTTTCTATCTTTCAATCAATACTTATTTCATCTCATTTGGTTATATTGTTTCCAAATGATGCTCATCCAAGGTTCAATAAATTTTACTTGTGGGTTAAAAAATGTACAATATATATATTATTTTAATTTTTGTAAATAAATTAGTAATTCACTGTAAATATTAATTCCTAGTCATTTTTCAATAACTTCTTCTTTTTTTACAAATGATCCTACAAAATCGCTCAACCAAATTGTAGAACAATTAGATATCAAGAATTTAAGATCTCAATAATTTATTCCAATTCCTAATTTTAAAAGAAATTATGAGACCGGAAATATCAAAATTGCAAAGTAGTTGTAGTTCAGTTTGTAGGACTTTTAATCACCAAAGTGGACCTCACTTCACCTTATCTCCTCCCTTCCTTCACAAAATGTCCCAATATAAAGTATCTCTGATAAAATTTTCCCGATATAAATTTTTGCAATATTTCAAAATGTTTCGACATTGGAATATCAGATATTGGTGTTTTCATTTCGTGCACATTTTAAAAATTGGGATATCACTATAATCCCTATATCTGATATTCAATTTATACATCGGGTTTTTTGTTTTTACCAAATGTTTCTCAACCTCATTAATCTAATACCCCCTGATATCAAGAACTTTGAAATATAAACCAAGTGGTTGTAGTTTCGATAGAGGGAGACACCCACCTCCATGTGGACCTCACCTCCCTCACGATACTTCACTAGCCACCTAATATCAGAACACTAACACAATTTGACATATCTGAAGTTATTTGTAAAACCTTTGATATCCCTTATCCCTCCGACCTCCGATATCCCTTATCCCTACAACCTTTGATATCTATTGTCTCCTTATTAACACACGGCTCCTCCATTTAACATAGGTCCTCCTCTTGTACTTCGAATTGTTTATAAATCGAAAGCCACGTATGGTTTCGGTTTCAAATTTTTTTATATGGGATTTTAAAATATATATAATTATATATATATATTAATATATATATATATTTATATATATATATTATATATTATATATATATATATATATATATAAATTATTAATAATATTATAATATATTGTATATTAATTTTTTTGTAAGTTTGGTATTACTTTCTCTATTTATATTAACTAACTATAATCAAGTTTTTCCATAGTAACAAGTGGCCTGAACCTACCCATAGGAAACTAGGTTGGCCACTTGTCAGTGTTAAAATCTGTCCAAAATTTAAATAAGTATTTTTCTATCATCCTTATGACATTGCCTATTTTATCTATACTAAATATCAACTTTGAAAAGTAAAAGCTACAAGGAATAAAAATAAAATTTTATCTACAACTTTGTTTTACTCCTTGTCCGAGGACTCCAACGGGGCTGGGACTTTAGCGCTGGATCCCCGCATCTCACTTATACTCATGTCCTATAGACTTTTCTCGATCCTACTCAGTGCCAAGCTATTTCGATACTCTGAATATGACTTATTGCTATCTCTCTTAAGAGATTTTCTCTGCTGGGTTCCTTCATTTCCATTCCCTCCTGTACCTCATGTCCTTTATTTACTGCATGTTCTCTGTTGAGATTCATGGCTCAGGCCACTACATTCTTCATAGCTGAGTATTGCTAGATCATTTGTCTAAAGAGAGTGTGGCAAGCATGGGCGTTACCCGGGTCTTATACCATGTCTTCCGATTCTTCTATGGGAAAATCTTGGTTTGTGATACTGTCATGTAGTTCTCTCTCCCAACCCACTATTTGTGCTCTGACCTTGGGTGGATTAACTGCCATGTAGTCATCGATAAGGGTCTTCATATGCTCTTGTCTTGTCTTTCTGTCTCTCTTGCGTTGGTATGTGCTAGAGGTTCCCACCCCCCTAGTTGTCTGTTTCTCTTCTTTGCCTACTCCTTTGTCTCTCTTCTTAGCCACCTCTATTCCATCTCTCGCCATTATTGCATTGTCTCAATTGGAGTTTTCTTCACCCAATTCATTTTCCTCTATGTGCTTGCTTGCCCGCACAATGTACTAGACACAAATTATAACTAAAACTTAAACAATACCATAAGAAGTATGAGTAGTCTGAACGTATACTTCCCATTATGTCTTGTATTTAAGCGTTGCGGGTTTGGTCTCTCGCTCAAGTCTTGGAAATTTGAGTTTTCCTTTCATCTCCCTCAGTTTTGCCCCTCATAGCTCTTGGGTTAGCATTTTGTGGCCTCTCAATTATTCTTCTCTCAGATTCATCTCTCCCCATCTACCCTCACTCGCATGGTTTACGTTAGAAGACCTATCATGGAGTCTACAAAGGGAGACCATGTCCCTGTTCTGAATTGCATGAGGTTTGTTCATTCCATTCTTGCACCTCTCTATTGTCTTCGCTCTAGTTGAGCCCCTGGTTATCCTCTCAGTTTTATTATGGATATTCCAATTACGTTTCTCAACGGCCTATATGTCCCGTGTTTTAGCTACTATGGCCTCGAGGGTAGTTTCCTCTCTATACCCACTACCTAAATTATCCCCTATGTGCCTCAAGAGCCACCTTCCCATAGCTATATTCCTTCTACCTTCTTCATTACCAAGTTCTCTCTTCTCTCCCTAGCCTCCCTCCTTCCCTCTCTACACTTTCTTCAAAGGTGTTTCTTTAACTTTTTCCTCACTCTCCCTTTTATCCTTCCTCCTAACCAAGATAGTGTTCCAGGAAACCCTGGAGCAGACTCTTTCTGAATCTTGACTTTCCCAGGTCTCTTTCCCTACTACCACTAAAATTGGCATTACTATAATTCTGATGTTAATGAAATGGAGGAATACATAACATCGACTTGAGTTGACATAACTACATCCACCAGCCTGTGTCCTAGTCCTACATCAACCACCTTTCGCTTCTCTTACCCTCACTCTCTCCTTCTACATGTAGCCATCTTCTTTCTCCCTTACCTTTTGTCTTAAATCAATGTCCGTGCTACATTTTGTCACACCTCCCACCTATCCTCCTAATTTTCTCGCCACCTATTTCCTCATTCCTACTCCTCGGAAGGATGGCCGTCTGGCACTTCTAGCTTTGTCCCTCATTAACTCCCTCGCGCCTCTCTATTCTCCTGCCATGTGTTCTTCTCTATATTCTTGCCACTTGCTGGCATAACCATACCTGCTCTCTCATTGGTCCCCACACCTTCCTCTTTGACTTCCCTTTGAAACCACACCTGTCTTCTTTCGGGGCTTTCTCCCTCCCTGCGCTATCCTTATACCTACCCTTCCTATTGTCCTCTTCCCCCACATCCCTATGTGTTCTTTGTCCTTGTGTGCGAGTAGCTAATCCCTGACATCTCTACTTCCCATCAACACTAACCCACCTCCTCTTCTCTTTCACACCCCGATCGGGGGTTCTCCTCTTCCTCCTTGTCTTTTTCTATTATTTCCACTAGTTTCTTCATTCTCACCATTTGTAATAACTCTTGTTCTCTTATATCTAAGTTTCTACCTACTTGGTCGGCTCCCCAGTTTGCAATATTGTCATTGCCATGTTGCCCATCCTTCAGACACGTGTTGGGATAATGTATCCTATCTGGCAAATTAGCTTGTTGATCTCTTGGACTAGCCTTGCGGTCCTCGAGCTTTGTCTGATTTTTTCCCAATGTGTTCCTTGTTGGAGCTTCTTCACCATATCCATCACCATTTTCGAGTATCCTTCTACCTGCAATCTTTACAATCTCTCTCTTACCGCAATTTCTAGTCCCCTCTTTAGAGCATGAAGTTTTTCTTTGTTGTCTCTCGCATTATCACAGCCCATAGCATATAATTTGAGAATTTTCCCTTTATCATCCCTGAATAATCCTCCTATCCCTGCCACCTGAGGGTTCCCTATTGCAGCACCATCGAAATCAAGTTCGAAGAATGCTTTCTAAGGCAATTTATAACAATTTGTAGAATGTCCATTAGGGATATGATTCTTCCACAAGGAGGCGTTTAGCATACTAGGATTCAAGTTTAGACCTTTCATTATTCTTTCTTCCTATGGATTGATTTCCAATCCTTCTCATACCATTTCTCTACCAATATTGTCTCTCTTATGTTTTGGATTATCTTCTTCGATCTTTCTTCTCCAGTTCTTCTTTTTTCTTTGAAGATCAGATTATTTCTTTCCTTCCATATTTCCCATAGGAAAAACCCTAATGATAATCTTGAGGCTCGATTCAAGATTGTATTTTGGTAAGGCCTTTTTTTCCAATTATCTATTGTTGTTCTCATGTTGTTTGGATTCCTATCACTTACTCTTAAGAGTTGATTATGGTTTTTCCATAGTTTTATCACTGTATATTCAAGTATTGGTCATGTGCTCCATTGTTTGTGCTTGTTCTTTACATAAGTAACACTTCGAGGATCCTTGCAGCCTTTTTTTTTGCAATTTATCCCATGTAAGTCTGTTCCCATGGTAGAGGATCCATGTGAAGAAGGCAACTTTCAGCCATGTCTTTTGGTGCCATATACTTTCCTAGGTATGTGTCTCTTGTTGCATAAGATGTTCTGCTTGTAGTTGATAATCCTCTTTAATTGTGAACATCCCTTTAATCTTGTATCCCCATCTGAGTATGTCTATCCCATCTTCTTTTGCAATTTTTCGAGTTGCCATCTCATTCTCATATAACTTCCACTTGGGTGTTTCTAGAGCTTTTGACCAGTCCTATTTTTGTTTCCACTTTCTCTAGTATTGTCCATGATCTATGCTCCATAATTTTTTAACTGTTTTTTCTCCATGGATATTTGTATATTGGTAGACTTCTTCTAGCTCAGGCTTACTCATTAGTTCTTCTCTCTATTGTCACACTTCTTCCTAGAATTTTGCTTTGTCTCCTCTAATTTCCCAGAAACTATGGTTTCTGATAAAGTTTCTATTGTCTAACACCACGTTCCATATTGTTGATCATTTCTTTTCTTAGAGTCTTAGATTCCCTTTTGTTCATCTTGGCATGCCATACTTCCTCTCCCATAATTGTTTCCATAGGTCTACCCCTCCTTGGATCCATCTCCACCATAAGTTTTCCCCCATGACCTAATTGAGAATGTAGGGATTTCAAAGTCTTACTCCTCCTTTTAGGGTTTTGTTTAGCTGGTTTCATGATAGAAGAGCCCATTTTTCTTCCGTTCTAGGCTCTTGCCACAATAAATTTTTGAAGATGCCAATCATCTTTTGGCATACTATTTTTGGCATCGCTTGACTAGTTAGTTGGTAAATCAGGATAGGTTGTAGCATTGATCTCAGTAATATTGCAGGACTTGGCATATTTAGTGATCTGAATGTCCAGTTCTGCATTTTTCCTTGGATTTTTCCCAGCATGGGTTTCTAGTTTTCCACTATGTTTTTTTGATCATTTAGCTGGACCCTTAGGTATTTCGAGAGAAAATTTCCTGTTCAGAATCCCATTACTCTTGCTAAGAAAGCTTGTGAAAGTGTTGTTGTGTTGAAGAAAAATATATTAGACTTTTCTTTGTTTATTTCCATCCTTGAAACACTAGTGAAGTCCATAAGAATTACCATAATTCTTCTGGCTTCCTTGACCGATGCGTGCCCATACATCATTATGTCATCTATGAATTTCCAGTGTGCTAATGGTATATCATTCCCCCATAGTCTGAGGCTAGTGTAATATTTTATTTGAACTTTCTCCTTTATATATCATCTAAGTCCTTTTGCGGCCTCGATGAATAGAAATGGAGAAAGTGGGTCACCTTGCCTGAGCCCTTGAGTTGCGTTGAACACCTCTGTGGGTGATCCGTTGAGTAGAATTAACAGGACTAGAGTTGATAACATCGACATTATCCAACTTATCCTTCTTGCATAAAACATGAATGCCTTCAATATTCCCTGTAGATAATTCCAATTCAATCGA
This sequence comes from Pinus taeda, assembly GCA_000404065.3. Taxonomy (NCBI): domain Eukaryota; kingdom Viridiplantae; phylum Streptophyta; class Pinopsida; order Pinales; family Pinaceae; genus Pinus; species Pinus taeda. The sequence goes on along the minus strand of APFE030449930.1, from coordinate 6,891 downwards.
TCATAGGATTTTGACAAGTATAATTTAACGAGCATTCCTTTGCCTTTTCTTATCTTTAATGAATGAATTGCCTCTTCTGCCACCACTATGCCATTTGTCATTTGTCTTCCTTTAACGAACCATGTCTTTTCCTGAGATATTAATCTAGTTAATATAGTTTTGAAGCGATTGACCATAATTGTAGGGATGATCTTGTATATGACATTACAAAGTGCTAATGGTTTGAACCCTTGTCGTTCTTCCGAATGATTTGTCTTCGTAATCAAGGCCAGAAATGTGGAGTTCGGAGCCAAGTGCATTCTTTTTTGTGCATCTGGACTCCTCAACTAATTTCACAATACCTTTTCCCATGAATATTCGTGTCACCTAGAAGAATTATGCTCTGTATCTCTCTAGCCCTAATGCTTTGTTTCTCGCCATATTTTTGATGACTTCTTCTACCTCTATTTTTTATATTTCTCTTAACAGGGCCATGTTATGGTCTCTACTCACTAGATTGGGAATGTGATGTCTTATTTTGTTTATATTCTCCTCCCTACTTATATTAGGTTATGTCAGTAGCCTTTTGAAGTCTTGCACTAACAAATTCTCCATGTCTTCGTTTTGAGTAAGTTGATTTCCTTGCTAGTCTACTAGGGAAAATATCCTATTGTCTTGCCTATGATGGATCATTTCTTTGTGAAAAAACCTTGTATTTTTTTCTCCTTTCTTTAACCATTGAATTCAGGATTTAATATTCCACAATATTTCTTGTTATTGTATCCTTTCGTCCATTTTATTAATCAGCTGTCCTTACCCCTCCTCTAGCAATTCAATTTTGCCTTCATTGATAATTTGTTGTTGTACTTTCTTCATCTTGGCTTGGATCAACTCCTGTTCCTGATGTATGTTGCCAAATTCATCCTTGTTCCAATTCTTTATCTTTCCTTTTAGTTGTTTAAGTCTGACTTGAAAGATGTGCATCAGATTTCACCCTTCTTTCTCACTCCCATTCCACCACTCAATTTTTCTATGAGCGTTGGTTCTCTTAGCCAAAGGCCTTGAACCTAAATGGTCTATTTTGATTTCCTTGTTTCATTTCTACTTCTAGTTTAATAGGCCAGTGGTATGACCCTAGACATGGTATAATTGTAGCCTCATAGTATACACCTTTGCTAATGAAGTTTTTTGTAACGAAAAATCTGTCTAGACGAGAAGCTATTTGTCTGCTCCCTCACCTTTTATTATTCCATGTATATTTTCCATTTAGTATTGGGATATCCACCAAATGTATTTCTTCTTGTATATCTCTGAATTTCTTCATTTTTGGCTCTTCTCTTGATAGTCCCACTCTTTTCTCATCTATTGTTGTTATCAAGTTAACGTTGCCTGCTAATAACCAAAGATTTTCTTTATGTAGTCAGCTCAACATCTTTATTTTCTATAGGAAATTTTCCTTTTCCACTGTATGTGAGGGTCATATACTACAGAGACTAGGAACCATTCTTTGTTTCCTATAAGGAGAAACTGCCCTGTGAGGATTCTCTTCATGCCTATCTAGTAATCCACTGTGATCTCTGTTGGGTTCCACAATATTTCAATTCTGCCTGCACTACCTCTCACATCTATAGTCATGCATTCATACCTTGGTTTTATTTTACTTAATATTTCTTCAATTTTCCCTCTTATAATCTTTATTTCTTGTAGCAACATGAATTGGGGTTTTTCTTTTCATATTCTCTCAATTAAGTGTCTCTATTTAACTTTGCTATTGAGGCCTCTTATGTTCCATGATTTAATTATCATTAAGGCACTTTGTTTATTTGTTGGTATACCACTGATAGCAGTACCACCCTACCTATATTCACTGACATTTCTCCCATAATCAGTATGGATTCCTATAGGTTTCTCTGACCTCTTTCCTTTCCTCCTTTCATTTTATTTGAGTATTCTTGGGGGTTTTCGTGATGCATCCCATCTTGTTGTGCCATCTCCACTTGTCCCTATCCTTGCTTAGCTTGATACTATTGGAATGTCTCTCTGCATAGTCTTTTTTGGTCTTCTTGTATAAATATTTCATCTAAGTGTCTCCATTTATTTAGTAGTTTCTTGAACACCTCCTATTCCATACTCAGTTGCCCTCCCTTGCTTGGGTCAGTTTCCACTATGGTGTTTTCCATCCTCTCCCTGTCCTCCTTATCCTCTTTATCTACCAGCTCTCTTTGAGATTTCCTCTTGGGTTTCGGATTGCCTTGACTCGAACTGCTCTACCTTCCTTTTTGCTAATAACCCATATTTTGGACCTCATTTTATTCCTCTTCTTCTCCTTGCAACGCTCCAAAGTTTTTCGTTCTTCTTGGCTGAGTTTCATATTCCTTTTTCCCTATGCGGGTAGTTTCTTTTGACTGTCTCCTCTTCATTTTAACTTCTTGAAACCCTTCCTTATCTTCTTGAGGTTTCCTCTATTTCTTTTGCATGTTCTCTCCCTCCTATAAGTTCAATGGACAATCCTTAAATAGGTGGCCATACTCATGACATCTACAGCATCTGAACGAGATGCGTTTGTAGTCTATGGTTTGTTGCCACACCTCTTCATGATATTCTAGCTCCACTGACTTAGGTATAGGTTCAGCGATCTTCATGTATACACATATTCTCGCATATGAATTGTATCTGCCTCTTTTTTCATTTATGCTATTTTGACAAATATTCGTATCGTATTTCCAATGCCCTCTAGTATTTATGGGTCCCAGAAATCCATTCAGAGACCGAATAATCTAAACCAAAATGGGGCTGCCAGGAATTTTTCCTTGTCTCGGTCGTGACATTCTTCACAATACCTCATGAACAAACCAACATTATAATGAAAGTAAGCACCATTTTCAAATACTTTTTCTTTATCCTGCACATTTGAGAATATTATTATGAAGAAGCCTCTAGCTCCCAGCTTGAGCTTGATATGATATTTGAGTTGCCATTTCTATTCTATCAATTTAGTGAGGTCCCTCTCAGTCAGCCAGACTCTAATGAACTTACATATTAGCGCATGGCCTTTCATGTAACTTATGTATCGTTGCAGTTTCTTCCTCAAGATGATGAATCTCAGTTTCTTTGTCACACATGATAGACATTCTCCTCTACAACCTGCTTTCCATCGAACCTCGAGGAAAAATCCTGACATTTTTTTTTATCTCCTATTAGCTTTAGGTTGCTTTCATTCTGGCATCTGCAGCTGCCCTGTCTCGATAGGAGGGGATCTCTCCCCACCCTTCCTCCTCTATAATTCTGATCTTGTTATCGGCCTCCTAGTTTGCAGCTTTGCAGATGTTGGCAAAGTTTAGGTCATGGCTACCGGAATGCCATTTCTTATTGTATCTTAATTATAATTATAATTATATTTTTTATATAATTTAATTATTTTTCAATATAATATAATTTTAATTTTAATTAATTTTTGACCCATTTAATTTTCATTATATTAAATTTTATTTTAATTGTATATAATTATTTTGAAATTAATGAATTTAATATTGTAATTACAAATAAACTAGTACAAATTAAGAAATAATTGTGATTAAATTTAGATTACATTTTAATTAAAATTTAATAACTTTAGCAGATGCAAAGTTTTTTCCAAAATTCCGGCAATCTTCACACTTCAATTTTGGAAGCTCATAAGTTGAGTTTTACTTGGACAAATGAGGATCAGGATGGCTCATTGGATAGATAAAATCGTGGAGAATGTTTCTAAAGTAGTTGGATGACCAGGTTGAGTCATTTAATGAGCATAAGATCAAGCTTTGAATTTTTCAACAAAACTAATTTTCTGAGTTTAATTTTCTACATTTTCATTTTCTCTTAACCTCTGTTTGATACATATCTATTTGACTATATTATCCTTAACCAATTAGATATTTACAAGGATAAATGGAAAGATAAAAATTCCTTTTATTTATTTATTTAATTTATCTTTAATTGAAGATATTTTATTTTCCATATTTGACCTTTTTATTTTAATTTGCATTTTAACTAACTTTTGATTGGTTCTAACAAGAAAACAATTGAAGAGATGAGGAGGAACATATTTCAATCAATGGGATTTCTCCAGCAATAGAACAATAAGGATTTGGACTAATGAAAATGGTTCAAGCATAATGTTCTACAACAACTCTCTTATTTTAGAATTCATTTTGTAATTATAACTAGTGGTTTGTAGAATGTAATAAGGGCTTCTCTCTTCTACAATTTTGTAAATCTAAAAGAAATATTGCAATAGGGCTTTCAAGCTATAGGTAGAGAGGATCAATCTAAAATCTCAAAATTATTGGGAATTTTTTTTTTCATTTTCAACTATGTATGAGAGTAAAAGTCTGTGCTATTGAAACTTTTTATTTTAGGAGCAAAGTTTATGTTTTCACAAAGATTGTTGGAGAACAATACAAGGAACAAAGCAAGAGACCAATTTAAAATTAGATTGTATTTTAAGTACTATTATTTTTAATGCAAATTTCATCCTTTTAATGAGTGATTTGTGTAAAATGTCTTTCATATTGAGCACTATTGTTTAATGTGAAAATGAGATTCCTTTTTAATTAGCTATCTAGTTCATTAGCTTCATATATATGTTGTTAATTTCCTCTTTTTCTCTTATGCTTAAACCGAATTTCGCTAAATTTGTTAATTGTACATAGTAGGTTGAAATTTTCTTTTCATAATTTAGTTGCAGTTTTACTCCTATTGGTGGATCTATAAATGCATGTAGGATTTATAATGAGAGAATGGTTACATGGAAAGTACGACTATACTTAGTCATGTTTCATTTCACTCAGTTAGAATTAGGGACATGTTAATTTAGATCTAGACTCATTTTTTGTTTGCATTTAGATCTTGGCATCCCCTTTCGTGTTTTGGAAAGTGGCTTGGAACATATTAGAGTTATTATATAGTCAGATCATTCACACTTGTAAACCACTTAATTATCTTTCTTTCACAAAACTTCATTGTTAAAAAAAATGTTTTTTTTGATAAAATCATATATGAAGAATTTCTAAGGAATTGCTATGGCTTGGAAATTTTTGATTCATAAGTATTTCTGAAGGCTCATTGCCACCTCTTTTCCTCTGCTGTAAATTTGAAATGAATGCAATTTGAAGGTTCATTACTTAGCATTTTTTACTAAATAAGTACATGATTTTGAACAAATGAAATTTTTGAAAAATTTATGGGAGAACTTGAAGATTCATGAAGTAAAATTACAATTAAAAATTCTTCCAGGTATGCATTAACATGTTCATCTTCATCTATTTTTAGTTTCCTCTTTCTCATAGTTTATTTCTTTTTTTTTGGTTTCTTTTGCAAGTCTTCATTCACTTGATTTTTGAGACTTGAGATAAGCAAGAAGCCAACCCTTTCTAATATGCAACATGTCTAGGGAAGTATTTGTTGTTTCATCACAATTTAGGTATTCTTTTTTTTTTTTGCTTCTTTTCATTAAAACCATAATAGGCCTTTAATGCATTATCGCAAAATTTCATATCGGATAATTATGATATCGTAACTGTCCTCATAAAAAAGTTATGATAAAATCATTCTCTAATCAAATATTTTTGATAGTTAATATAATATTAAAGGGGCTTTTGTTAAAGGGAATGTTGAGTTTGGTGCTTATTTTTAAATTAAAAGAAAAACTTTAATATTTATTGACCCCGCAACTTCCAATTGGCTTATCGGCCTTCAAAAATATCATAACTTATAAAGTATGCTATGCTCAAAAACTCCCAATATCCCAATCATCTGAAATTCTAATATTTTGATCTCCTGATGTCTCAATATCCTAGTCTCTCAATATTTCGATACCCAATAACCTGATATTCCCCCCCCCGGCAAATACCTCCATCTTTATCATATCATTTTTTTTATAAGTACGTATTCACTATACTCTGTGCATTCCTAATGCCCCTATGTTCCCATCCTCAACCTATATAAGGACTTTCATATCATATTCTTTCTCTTTAAATCCTCGATATACTATTGCCAATATAAAAGTTCTGATATCGCTTCCCACATCCACTTATTTCTTTAAATATGATTTATTGAAATTTTGATATATTGTAACTTTCTTAAGTATAGCCAAGTCATTTCTCTGATATTTTTCTTTTGATACACTCGTGTGCAAACCCACATGAATTCAAGCTTTTTTTTCGCTTAGAAATATGATTCAATAATCATATGTTGCCTCTCATTGATGTCGCTGAAATAAAATTATTACACTCTTCATTGCTCAAATTTGCTACAAACAGAGGAAAATTCACACAAAAACTCTTGCAGCTAATGATCTTATCCATGATTTTCTCTATGATCTGTTATAAATCTTACAATTTCCGATTTGAGTTGAAACATTGCATCACACTCATTCATATTGTCTTTCCGTTTAGTGATATTACTTTCTTTTGAAGTGACTCAGAGCCTATAATTGGTGAATTTTGGAATCTCGATCTTCTACGTTTCATTTTTCAAAGATCTTTCCTTAGAATTTCAAACTTATGGCTTATTGGACTCTTGGGTTTGTATTATATCAAAAGCATTGAAAACAAAAACCTGAGATTTACCTCTCCGAGAACCATAATGCCTTTTGTAGGAATTTACAGGGTAAGTTCCTCAGACAGAACACCAAAAGGACACCGCTCACAAACAGATCACAGATCAATACACCAGTATTTTGACGTGGTTAAAACCCTCAGAGAGGGAAAGAGTCCACGGCCTGCGCCAACGTGGCTACTACAGGCAATTTATTAATAAAAGAATGAAAATTTACATAAGCTTCTCTCATGCACGGTTAACCTACAAATGACCCTCCATGCGCTTTAAATAGAATTCATGGACCAATCGGGCGTCCAGCCACGGATCAAGTGT
>APFE030449918.1:93080-115522 GCA_000404065.3 Pinus taeda | reverse complement strand
TTGGAAGAAGAGGTACTGGCTATGGGTTGACTCCCCCTACCTTTCTTTCTGGCTGCTCTAGAATGGTTTCTAAAAATAGTCTTTATGTCATGATAGGATAGCTGGTAAATGTCCCCCCCCAACCAGTAGATGGAGGGTGTCTAAAAGGTCTTCCTGGATTCTCCTGAGCAGCACCAACTGTAGAGACTCAGGGTCAAGTGTACACCTGGCCCTTTTGTAATTGAGTTGGAACCTCTCTTTGTAGTCTTCCAGGGACTCATCACTTCCCATGGTCATTCAGAAGATTTCTTCTTTAGTATCTTTTGACCTACAATAGCCTCAATACTTGTTGTTAAAGGCTTGTTGCATATGAGCGTAATTTGTGATGCTATTGCCAGGTAACCCCATCAACCAGCACAATGTTGCATCCTTGAGAGTAGAAGGGAACAATTTCAAATTTTTCTCGTCTTCTGCATAGTCATAAGTTCGACAGATGATGGTGAACTCAAACAAGAAGGTGTCAGGATCTTCTATAGTCAGGCCATGGAATCAAGGTAGGGTTCAAGGACTTATATTTTTCATTTTGGTGTCCCCATTGGTCTCCCGAATTGGAAATGTACCCTCTATTCTTTCTCCATTTCCCCTAGCATTTCTGTTTTCAGCCATTGGCTCCAGAGGAATGTTTTCTTCTTCTTCTTCTTCTTCCCCTATAGGTTTTTCAAATATGTCTAGCTATTCATCTAAGGGTTCTTCTTGATTGCAGCCACCAAAGAAGAGAGAAGATTGGTTGTGTGAAGCAGTGGCGGTGTTGGGCGAAAATTTTCCTGAGTTATCTCTATTCCTATGAGGCATGAAAGGAAATATTTTTGGTTGGTTTTTGTTTCTTTTTCCCCACATTGATAGTACCTACAAAAACTAAAATTGATTGAACAAAACAAATTGCAACTACCTGAATGGGAACTTGCTAAATTGAAAAGGAAAGCAAGGAAATGCAGAACGGAAAGAAAGGAAATGACTAATCTACTTTTGCTGAAACAAAATTTGCAGAATTGGAAAGGAAAGCAAAAAAATGCAGAATCTTGAAAGAAAAGAAATGACTAGTCTACTTTTGCTGAAATAAACTATTTGCAGAATGTTGCAATAGGAAATAGAAGGAAGCAATAATCACAGAATACTTTGATGCTTCCCCAGTAAGGGCACCAAAAAGTGGTGAGCACTAGTATTGCAGTAAGAATGCTGCAACTCTTGGCTGCAAACTTTACTTTTATCAACCCGATAGTTTGCAACAAACTTGGAAGCATCAATGTTGTATGCAGAACTACTAGTCCTTACTACAGATTGTCACTTGGTCAGTCAGTGCAAGGTCACTAGGAGCCCAAGCCAATTTCTATAGATCTCAAAAAAAGCTCTATGTGTGATGAAAGAGGGAAAGATTACTCTACAGAGGCCATTCTAATTGCAGAAAGGAAAAAGACTAGAATGTAAGGAAAGACCTATTAAACCCTAATTAATAAGCTAATTCTACTTTTACCAAAAACACTATGAAAACCATGAAAATAATGCCATTACCTACTCAAGAAAGCAAACAACATCTAACCATTCTGTTTCTAGAAGTAAATGAGCAAAAAACATATTTTTGGATTTTTCTGTATTTTTATGTGAATTTGACAAGCATCTAATTTATTGTGTGCGAGTGTAGCAGGTAACATGTGGCATTAAAGGGTGGTTTTGGAGCTGGAGAGGATGGGAGATGGTGTGAAAGGGTCCTAGGAGGTCTTAGGTGGCCTTCTGGGGGCTTTTGCGACACTCGGCCTTCAAAAGAATGCCTACAGGAAAAACTGCAGGAGGACATAGGGAAACTATAGGAGGCCTACAGTAGGAGGCCGAGAGTAGTTTCTGCTATTTTGAGGGTGTGAGAGTGGGTTGAAAAGGTGGATGAAGGTTGGGATGAGGTGTTAGGGTGCCTAAGGTCTACCATGAACCAACAGGAGAGACAAAGATGATTGGGTTTGCTCAGGGAGAGAGGAAGAAATTCTATGAAAAATGCAGGAAACTAAGGGAGAATTGAGGTGAGGTTTGGGAAGACCTATAGGGCCTGGATCAGGTGGAGGATGTGACTACTATTAAGCTGGCCTATATTTGGAAGAGATCCACTGCAAAGGAACTGACAGTTAACCAAGAAGATCAAGCAAACAATGAAATGAGTGCATTTAGGAAAAAACATAGTTTCACATCAAAGTGGTCTAAACTATGATCTATAAAAGGAAATGCTAAGAAATTCCGCAAGAAAGGAAAGAATGAACGAGGAATATTGCAAATCAAGAAGTGAACATGACAAGGAAGATCTGAAGCAAAGAAAAACTGGACTATTAACCTATTAAAAAGCTGTAAACACTAGAAATCCTATGAAATGAGAAAAAAATGTGTTTTTGGGGCAGCATGATAGTCTTTGCCTGAAATCATGGTCCCAAAGGGAGGAAGAGAGGCCAAGTTACTATTGCTAGCCTTTTGAATATTTTCTTATCAATGCTTAACCTACTACAGAAAGCACAAATGAAAGCAAACTACTAAATCGTTAAAAGCAAACTATTCTTAACCATGAAAGAAATACATCTAACATCAAATTAATCTACAAACTGAAGTAAAGCATACAAATACAAGTAATGAGAATTTTGGCTGCTTGCATTGGGCCCTATCCCAAGAGCTTCAGCTCTCTGAGGTAACTCAGTGCTAGCTTGAAAAGGATTCCATCTTCATTAAAAAAATAACTACTTTACATGGAACTGTCACAAAATAATAAGCTCCAAATTTGAACAGATTTTACATAAGCAAAAATCTTACCATAGTGAGGCCCTAGGCCTCTCTACTTATACATCTAAAGCTACCAACAACTTCCTTAAAATCAAGGAGGCTTGGCTCCCAAAACTTAAGATAATTCTAAATCATCCTCCACTTGCTCGGCTACCTTCTAGTGCATGATTAGACTGCTTGTACTCCGAGCTGAATGAAGGGGAATTCGAAGTGAGGAGTAATAAATGAAGGGTATTCCCTCCTATAAATCCTCTCCTTTGTATACTTTGAGTTATTGCTGCCATTTGACCACTGGATCCTTGGCTTTGACCTCGAAATCCATCAATAATCTACATTAAATACATGTTAGACCATATGGCATCATAACTAACTCAACTCACTCTATAAGCATAAATATAATTAGAAAATCATACAATAAGCTAAGAGAATGGTTGATTTGACTAGGTTGGGAGGTAAAATGAGCCAATATAATTACCCATTTATGAGGCTCATCACCTACTTTACATGTCAAATGAACTATATATAACAAGTATACAAATGAATTAAATTTGAAATGTTTAACACGAAAAGCCCTAATTGTGATGTGGTAGAGGGAGCTAAACCATAAGGGGAAATTTTGCAGTCTCATAAGGAAGAATAATTAAGGGTTTAACGTAAGTATTGAAATTCTTTACTTTATCTAAATTTTAATTAAATGTAAATAGGATCAACAATCATAAAAAAATTTGAAAGTAAAATAAACAGTAAATTTTTTACTATGCATGGTATTTAATTTTTAATTAATTAATTAATTTATTTATTTTCTGAATTTTGAATAAATCTAACAAAAATTATAAGAAAATTTAACAGTAAAATTTAAAATTTTTGCTATCGAGGGTTCTCAGTAAATCACCATACATTTCAAATTCTGATCTTTCTGTGGCTCCAAAGTATTATGTTGCCCCATAGTGCTCCTAGTATGTCTCTCTTGCAAATGATGTCTCTTTTAATTAAACCTAACATAAATTGTAAAAGTTTTGGTTACTGAACTAGACTATCAAATTTAAAATTTTTTACTACTCATGATTTTGATTGAATCGTGATACCTTTCAACTTCTAATATTTTGAATAGTTCTACTATTCCAAAGTGTTTTCTTGTTGAACAATGCTCATAGTATGTCTCTCTTCCAAATATCTCCCTTCAAAATTTGGGAAAAATAATGAAATAGTGAATAACTTATTGCTCTTTCAAACACTTTACGAAAATAGATTTCCAAAAATGCATTGCCGCTCATCTTTAAATTTGGAAAAGAAAATCGCTTTTTTTTCGAAAATCAATGCGTTAGATAGTAAACAACACCAGTGTATTTACAAAATAACACACATGGTCTATGATAAATTACTAGTGCACTAAAATTTTTAAACACACCAACATGAGAGAATTTTTTTGTTTATTTTCAAAATGACAGAGACTATGTGGTTATTATTTTAACGCAATGGTGTGTTTTTTATTTAAATGCATCGTTGCAGTAATTGTTATAAGAGCACCAACATGATGAAATTCCTTTTTATTTTCGAAATACCAGAATCAAGTACATATCGATTTTGTTTTTATTTAAATACATCAACGATGTTTCTTTTACAAGAGCACTGATATGATAGAATACTTTTTCTTTTTTTTCAAAACCTCAAAAACCAGTGTAATTATTATTTTAATGCCCCGATGTGGTTTTTAATTTTAATGCATCAGTTTCATTATTTTTAGAAGATCACCGATATGATAAAATTCCTTTCTTAAATTCTCAAAATCTTGGAAACAGGTGCGTTTATTATTTTGAAGGATTTGTGCAAATTTTATCTTAACGCATTGGCATGGTGGGTTTTATAAGGGCATAAATATGATAGATTTCCCTTCTTTTTTTTTTTCGAAATCCCATAAACCAATTCAATTTTTATTTTAACGCATTAGTGTGTTAATTATTTGAACGCATCAGTGCAATTAATTTTGATAAGAGCACCGATATGGTTTAAAAATTATTTGAATTTTTAGTTTGAGATAAAATAGTATATTCGTCTCAAACTATCCTTTAAGACACATCCACATGAGTTACAGTAACTCATAGTATACATTTTCACTATATTGAAATTCAGCATGTCACTATATGGTTCTTGAAATTAATTTTAGGTGTGTACACAAAAATTTATTGAATATTTTTCTCAAATGTAGGGAGAAAATCTCATGATATCAATTGGCCAAGTGGAATCTCATAACAACATTCATGTGGGATTCTCTTTTTTCCAGTGTGTTATTTTTAGGTGCAAGTTGTGGGACATCTTTGATTGGAATAATGTAAATTAACATCATGATAATGGGTTGATATCTATCAACTCTAGAAAGACGTGGCATGGACCTAGGGAGCCTTATCTTTTCCCCAAACACTACGACCAAGTGTTATTTTACCCTGATGTGTTGTACATGGATTGGTGGTTTGTATTAACACATGACCCTAGATTAAAGCATATTTTAGAGAACAACAGTGTTATCATGCCAAGTGAGGAAAATAGTTAGTGATGATAGTGGAGAGTGATATGTACTTATGCTATTTCATCATGTATACTATTGTTTTATGTTTTTTTTCATTATTTTTCTAATGATATTGTTTTTTATTCATATTTTTGGCATTTTATATAATTGTTAAGATTCACAAACATTTTTTCACATTTTTTTCAAGTGGAAACACTTTTACAATTAAAACTAAGTATTTCCAATTGTGTAATTGAGAATATACAAATTAAAACTTTAACATATTTCTTTAATGTGTTTCAATTAATATAATTTAAAACTGATCTCTTCTATAGGATTTGGATAGACATGAAGATGGATAAAAATAATTTGATAATTATAAGCATGTGTTATCAGTTTATAACTATATTTTATTAAGATATCAATCTAAATATACTCATCCTATATCCTTTCTCAAATGACATTGTGAGCTTCAATCTAAAGTAACTCACAAAGTGATAGAAAATGGAGAAGGGAGATCATATTTGTGTTATATAATATGTACTAAAATAGCTTCTACAACCATCATCGAAATCTTTCAATATAGTAAAATAACCTCCCTTATTTTCACTATGAAACATATCTCCACAAATATAAAGGTAGTTTAAAACTTGGACTTTAACAATGAAAAAAATATGTATTAATATGTAAGATTAAATTCTTGACATGAGAGGTAAAGTCATGTTTACTATATTTAAATTCCATTTCTTGCAACATTATGTAAACTAAAAGGAGGTCTTATGCATGTATAAAATGCAGATTACATCATTTTATGGACTATAAGAGAAACAAACAGGCCTACATGGATTCATGAGAGGTTTTAATTTTCTTCTTCATTGATAATGGAAGAGTTTTTACTCTCATTTTCAATGGTATTTATAAGTAAAAGTTGAATTAATAAATATGTTATGTTTAAGAATTAAAAATAAATATGTGATGTTGATTAAGAGGAATTTGTTTGAGTTTCTAATAAATTTGGTGATGGATTTTTCTTTCCTTTTTAGATTATGTAAAATAAATATCTATTTATAATGTATTTATAAATAAATTATTAAATGTAGATATGTCTTTATCATTGTAAACATGATTTAATATTAGCTAGAAGAAATGTGAAAAGATTAATTTTAGTGACTACCTCATGATAAATATGTGGAAAAAATAATATTTCTTGAGTTGTTCATTAAGAAATAATCATATATATTCTCTCTAAAAAAGTTAAATGTAATAGAGTATGACTTTTGTATTATTTAAGTCATATTTATTATTAAAAAGTGATAATGTTAAACCACAATAGCAAATAAGGGACCAAAATAACACTAAAATGTTATATCTTTATTACTAGAAAAAAGCTCGATTTCTATTTAAGGGAGAACTTCCAATAAAATAAATCGCCAACTAAAAGTAACTTCACAAGTCTTATTTTATAGTTTTTGCTCCTCATCTTTGGAGAGAGAAATTTCTAATTTCAATTGGTAATAGTTGCTATAAATATTAAATTTAAATAGCTTGAAACTCTCGTAACTTTAGCGATATATTAAATTTGATTAAAATATAAATTTTGAAGTTATATTAAATCTAAGTTAATTATAAAACGTTTTGAATAAAGTTCTTTTAATTTAACAATATATTAAATTTTATAAACCAATATAGGTTCATATTAACAATGGATCTACCAAGCGCCGAGAGGGATCAAATCTCATTATTTGAAAATATCTTTTTAGGATGCAAAACTTGAAAATGATGTAGATGTCAAAATATCTAATCTCGTTTAGTGCTTCATTAATCCATGATTAATAAGGATCTATGGAGGTTTTCTATCTCTATATATAAATCCACCATAGTGTAATTTTTCATTAGTTAAATTATATTTTTGGATAATTTATTGTTATTATTATTATTATTATTATTATTATTACTGTAATATTATTATTTTATATTAAAAATTTAATGAGTTACACATTATTATTATTGTTGATTGACTATTTTATATTAAGAACTAACTAAATTATTTTGCATATAATTATTTTTCCTTTGTGAGTATTGAAATATTTTAGTTATAATTAGTTTAGAATGAACATAAATGAACTACCTAAGCAATAGAAAAATATTTGTGGTAATTTTGCAATTTTAGTTTAACCATACTAAACCTTCTAATTTATAAAAATATCTTTGCATTTTTTCTTAAAGTGAGTCATTTTTCATGTAATTTGATATATACAATTTTGATATAAGGTCCCCAATACATAATCTATAATAAATATTATTTCATAAAAATAAACATCATCATGATAACCATCTAAAAATTCTAAACATCATCTAAAATACACATTGAAATTTTCTACCATCATCTAATTATATAAACCTCTAGAACATATAAGCATCATTAGCTAGCACACCAATATAATAATCTAACATGGAATCATCATGATAATCACATCTAACCAAACACTGATGTACAAATGATCTTATCATCAACATCCAAGTCGCTTTGAACTTGGTTGCTCGAATCACTGACCATGAGATTCTTCTTATTATTATCTTTCTTCATGTTCTTTAGGTTTAGCTCTGGATGCAACTTCCAACACTTCTCCTCTATATGACCATCTATGTTGCAGTGGTCGGAGTGGTTGCTAGGATCTTTACACTGGTCTTTTTTGGCTACATTTTTTTATCGCTTCCCCCTTTTTTCTTATTTTTTCGCTCCTTAGAAGCATCTCGTTGCTCCTCCTTCTTTGATACACTTGATCGCGCTTTCTTCAAGCCTATGTTCTTCAAGTGTTGTTGATGTACACAATCCTCATCGACCATAATTGGGCTTGAATAGCATCACTTTCTCACGCAGATGGAAATGCAAACCCCTAGATACTTGAGGAGTACATATGGGTTCTTTGGAGAGATACCAAACATTATAACCATGTTTCTTAATTCTGTGGTGTATTCCTGCAGACTTTGGCCTTGCTTTTGTGTGAAGTAATGCCACTAGATCCACTGGTCCTCCACGTACCCAATGGGATAAAACTGTAACTTAATGAGGGTTTTGAAATTCTCCCACTTAGTCACTACAAGTTATCCCTCCAACCTCATTGTTTCCATGTGGCTCTCCACACAAATGAAATCCTTTTCCCTTCCTTGATCTAATGGATGCTAAATAAACTTTGAGTTTTTGCAACTATTTGCTCATCTTCAGAGCATTGATATCGCCATGTTACGACATGATATCAACTTTTTCTTCCATTTTAAATAGGGAATAATTCATGGCACCCGAACTAGGTTCATCTTCTTTGGGTTTTTTCTTCAATTGGTTCTTTGTTTCTTCTTAATCTCCCGACCTCCCTTTTGATTTTTCCTCTACATTAAAACCCCTATATTCTCCAAATATCCCAAGATTATTGCTCAGGGCCACTATGATGAGGTTTACATTGTGATTTATGTTTACAACTTGTTCTTGTAGCCGTGAAAACCTCACCTCTACATGATCGTGAGGGTCATGCACACTCGTCAATCATGATTCTAGTTTTACAATTTTCCACTAGGCTAACCTAAATCCTGTGTAATCTCCACATAATACCCAAAGAAACTCATTATGGTACCAAATTATTAGTAAATTGTCCAATGGAATATCCAGGACAATTTACAAATCAACGATATTATTTGGCAGAGGTGCACTATTGCATTATGTTACATAGGGTGCATCTATAACATTAGGGGAATTTTGATGTCTAAAATGGGCCTCCTCAGGAAATTATAAAATAATAGTGGAAATAATAAAACAAAATTAGATTACATCATCAAATTTTAGAGGGAAAAAAGAAAAAACTACTTTTTCAATTCGTATTTTTAACTTATCTCCCTATGGGATTACTCTAATTTTGAGCGGGAACACTCATTGGATGAAAATTTTCATTCCTCATCCATGCAGATCACATGTTTCATACTTTAAACAGACCTTGCTACACTAAAAATAATAAATACATGAAACATGTTATTGCAATAATGTTTTTCATGCATTTCTCATTTTTCATGTAGAAAGGTCCATTGAAAGTATCCAACATGGGTACTCCTTGGACATAGAATTAAATTTTGCATCTAATGTGTACTTGATGCAAGAGCATTAAGCCTAAGAGAAATTATTGTAAATAATAGACATAGGGGATCAAGCATTTCTAGAATTATTTTCCTAAGTTACAAGTCAGTTTAATATTTAGGCCTTTAAGTGTGACTAATTAGATGTTCCCAAAGTAAATAAATGAGAACATAGAAACTAAGGAGAGCTTTTAGGCATAAAAGCAATAAATGTGGATCATTAAGGGATAAGGGGGTTTTTCTTGTTTTTAAAACAAGAAAAGATGGAATAAAGCATCAAGAGACTTTTGTATGCATTGCATGTAGAGTTAGAACTTTTAGTTGAGTGATTTTAGGATTTTTAGATCATGCTAAGTTTTATAAATTATGAAGCCTCAAAGGCATTGAAAAATCAGAGAGTGTGGTTGAGAATAGGTTGAACAGCCAAGGCTGTAAGTCCTCTGGAAAATTGTAAGGGCCATGAACGTTGAAGATGTGGCCAGCAAAAGGTTGTAAGTCATCGTTTTAGGTTACATAGATGTTGATTGGGGTTATATGTATTGGTTGTTAAATTATGAAATTAGAAGTTGAATTGTGTGCATTTGATTTGGTTGTGGTTATGGATTTAAAGGCAATCGAATGAATTGAATTGTGTATGGGATTCGCAGTTGATTAATTAACTGAATGATATTGTTAATGGATATATTTTATAATCGTTGAAAAGTTTGAGAATGTCAGCAGGTCTAACATGCACATTTGATTGCATGCAATATATATTCACTGTGTGTTAATGCAGCTTGGAGTTAGTGGCGTATAGTTTCTAAACTCGGTCAATTTCCTGTTAAAGAATTGTCGAACCATTAATGCACAGACGACCGAAACAATTTCGTAAGCCTGTAGCGAGTTCCTTACTATGGACTCCCGTGTTATTCTAATGACACAAGTTGTTACATCAAAGAATGGTAGCGGTGTGGATTACAATGAAAACCCTTTGGTTCAAATCTGAAACCTCAGTTCTCCTGGTTTCCGCATATATATATATAAGACTGTGTTTAATTTTTGGGTCAGCGTATTCTTCAATTATTGTTTTCAAGGCGATTCTCCAGCGTTTGGCTCGAAGGCAGTGTCATGTGCGTGGAAAGGGCGGTGCGTTCCTTACATGTTTGCTGTTAAAAACATAACTGTGTGCCTTAATGAAGATACATAACTGTTAAGGTTAATTGGAGGGTGTCCAGCGTAGAACGCGAGAGATTGCAAGCTTGGAGCGCATAAAACAGTGAATGATCTTATATCAGTGTTTGATGGAGTTGGAGTACCTTAAAAACAGCGATTGATATCTCATCAAATCATGGGGAAAATACCAAATTCTTGTGGTTTATTACAATTGAGCTAATTGTTGATTTGAACAGAGGTTGAATAGATTTGGGTTGCATTGAAGGTTTTGATATAACAATATTTATGAAAATGTTGTGAACAATATTTAGCACTGCTTTAAATGGTTATATATGAATTCGTTAGCTGGAGCATGATGGTTCGATCTTATGGAGGGCGCGATTGTTTTAAGGAGAATCTGACTAAACTAGTGTGTAAAAGTGTTGAATGAACTTGCTGGAATTAAGATGTCAATTGAGATTATATGTTGAGATGCATTCTTATATGCGTGGTGATTAGAAGATCCTGGGTATTTCAGGGGAGACCTGCATCAGGTGGTATCAGAGCAGGAATAGCTCTGCTTGAAGATTCAAGTTTTTTTTAGCTAAGTTAATTGCATGTGATGAATGAATGTTAGATTTTTGGAACTGATGAATATTGTAGCTAGAGTGCAGTGATAAAGGAGTCCAGCAAGGGATTCTAAGTGAATGTGGCAGAACCTAAAGATTCAACAGAGGTTGAATAAAGTTACAGATGAGAGAAGCCTACAGGAGCAGTAGAGGATGCTCGGAAGGTTCCAGCAGAGGACCAATGATTACCAAAAGAACAAATCTGGAGGGAAGGATTGGCGAGGTAAGTGGCAGCAAGAGAGTTTGTTGTGGTAGAGGCTCCATGCAACTCATAGGTGAGGAACTTATGGCGAAGGAGATGACTATTGAAAGTCATAAAGGAGAGAGCAGAGGTTCAGAAAGAGGCCACAGAAGAAAGAAGGAGAAATATGCCAAGGTGAATGGCATAAGACAACAGTTGACTCAGGAAGAGTATGAGAAAGAGAAAGCTGAGATAGCAGTTCATCTCGAGCTATTGATGGAGTTGTTACGAGAAAATGTGAAAGACCAGAGACATTGTTTACTCATGAGGAAGAGAGTGAAGTAGCAGAGGCTACAACAGAAAATAGATTTACAGATAAGCATGCAGTTAACAGGGGAGCTGAGGAAGCTTGAGCAGATGATGGATGTACAGTTGAGACGGGAAGAACTCAGAACAATTGAGTTGGAAGAGGAGGTTTCCATTGGTGAGATAATGGAGGAAGCAGTCAAGACTGAAAAGTCTTGTGATTTAAAAACTAATGAATTGTGTATGTTTGCAGGTACAGAACAGGGAGATGAACAAGCTTTAGAATTTGTTCAAGAAAAGTTGAATCTGAAGGCTGTTCAGATCGAGGATGAGATAACAAGATCTCCGAAGGAGATGCAGAAGAAGGAATCTAATCCGGATATTGATGCAGAGAAAGAAGGACCAGCTGATGATGGGTCAAGCACTAAGGACGATATAGAAAATCGTGTGAAGTTTCCAAGTTCTACTCCTAAGGAAGTTGTTGAATTGTATAGAAAACTAGATCTCCAGAGAAGAGAGTTTGAGAGACAGAGGACTTATGTGCAGAGAGTTTTTATGAAGGACAGTCATGAAGCAGAAGATCGTAGAAAAGCGAGACTAGCTGACAGTCTCATGGTGAATGCAAATCAGCATACTGATGTGCTGACAGAGGAGTCGGGAAAGAACTCAGAGCAACATACTGAAGTGTTGCTAGAGAAATTTGAGGAGAAACCTGAACCAGAGAAGAAAGTTGCAAATGAAATTGCAGGTGACAAGCAAAGGAATGTTGCAGAGGGACAGGAAGTTTGGGAGGCAGCAACATCCATAGTGATAGCTAGAGCAACATGTGGGGCAACATTTATAATGATAGCTAAGACAACATTGATAGCAGCAGAAGAGGCACTGATGCCTTATATTTTTTATTCTAACAATTGTTTTGTGAGTACAGGTCTTATTGAAGATGCTGGGGAAAATCTGTTAGACAAAGAAATTGAACTGATGAGGCAGATGATGATGAAGGAATCCCGGAAGAGACCAGCAGCAGTGAAACAAAGGAGAAGCAGCAAAAGGAAGACAACAGAAGATTGCGAGAGCGCAGCTAGTGGAGCAAGGCAACATAAAGTGTGGAGACCTAGAGAAGAACAATAGATAGAAGTAGCAACAGATGGAAAGTTAAAGTACAAGATATGGGATCCAGGAAAACATAGATCTGAACACATGATTAGGAGATCATGAATTTTTTCTACCTTGGGAGTCTGATGCAGGAGCATTCAACCTAAGAGAAATTATTATAAATAATAGACATAGGGGATCAAGCATTTCTAGAATTATTTTCCTAAGTTACAATTCAGTTTAATTTTTAGGCCTTTAAGTGTGATTAATTAGATGTTCCCAAAGTAAATAAATGAGAACATAGAAACTAAGGAGAGCTTTTAGGCATAAAAGAAATAAATGTGGGTCATTAAGGGATAAGGGGGTTTTTCTTGTTTTTAAAATAGGAAAAGATGGAATAAAGCATCAAGAGACTTTTGTATGCATTGCATGTAGAGTTAGATCTTTTAGTTGAGTGATTTTAGGATTTTTAGATCATGCTAAGTTTTATAAATTATGAAGCCTCAAAGGCATTGAAAAATCAGAGAGTGTGAGAGAGTGTGGTTGAGAATAGGTTGAACAACCAAGGCTGTAAGTCCTCTGGCAAATTGTAAGGGCCATGAACGTTGAAGATCTAGCCAACAAAAGGTTGTAAGTCATTGTTTCAGGTTACATAGATGTTGATTGGGGTTATATGTATTGGTTGTTAAATTCTGAAATTAGAAGTTGAATTGTGTGCATTTGATTTGGTTGTGGTTATGGATTTAAAGGCAATCGAATGAATTGAATTATGTATGGGATTCATAGTTGATTGATTAACTGAATGGTATTGTTAATGGATATATTTTATAATCGCTGAAAAGTTTGAGAATGTCAGCAGGTCTAACATGTGCATTTGATTGCATCCAATATGTATTCACTGTGTATTAATGCAGCTTGGAGTTATTGGCGTATAGTTTCTAAATTCGGTCAATTTCCTGTTAAAGAATTGTCGAACCATTAATGCACAGACGACTGAAGCAATTTCGTAAGCCTGTAGCGAGTTCCTTACTATGGACTCCTGTGTTATTCTAATGACACGAGTTGTTACATCAAAGAACGGTAGCGGTGTGGATTATAATGAAAACCCTTCGGTTCGAATATGAAACCTCAGTTCTCCTAGTTTCTTCATATATATATAAGACTGTGTTTAATTTCTGGGTCAGCGTATTCTCCAATTATTGTTTTCAAGGCGATTCTCCAGCATTTGGCTCGAAGGTAGTGTCATGTGTGTGGAAAGGGCGGTGCATTCCTTACATGTTTGCTGTTAAAAACATAACTGTGTGCCTTAACGAAGATACATAACTGTTAAGGTTAATTGGAGGGTTTCCAACGTAGAATGCGAGAGATTGCAAGCTTGGAGCACATAAAACAGTGAATGATCTTATATCAGTGTTTGATGGAGTTGGAGTACCTTAAAAACAACGATTGATATCTCATAAAATCGTGGGGAAAATACCAAATTCTTGTGGTTTATTACAATTGAGCTAATTGTGAATTGATTCGAATAGAGGTTGAATAGATCTGGGTTGCATTGAAGGTTTTGATATAACAATATTTATGAAAATGTTGTGAACAGTATTTAGCACTGCTTTAAATGGTTATATATGAATTCGTTAGCTGGAGCATGATGGGTCGATCTTATGGAGGGCGCGATTGTTTTAAGGAGAATCTGACTGAACTAGTGTATAAAAGTGTTGAATGAACTTGCCGGAATTAAGATGTCAATTGAGATTATATGTTGGCATTCTTATATGCGTGGTGATTAGAAGATCCTGGGTATTGCAGGGGAGACCTGCATCAGTGCTCCAACTCGAAATTTCAGTAGAACCTGATGGTGATAAGCTGAAAATACATGTTTAAAAAGTAGTCTTACTTTTTTTAATCTTTTTAGTTTTTACCCCAAAAATGGTGAATCATCCCCCATGGTTGACATCATCTTCTTAAATCCTATTTGTTCTTATAAATTTTATTTTGGTTGTACATTTTTCTTAGGAGACACGTTTTAGACCTCAAAAGTTCTCTAATGAACAAAGGTCATCTTTTAAAAAATGGACAGGGCTGATAGGATTCTGTGCAGTATGTAATGATAAAAACACTACCATCGACAATATGTGGTATGAAACAGTGCACACTAATAAATAAACATCAATTTTTTAAAAGAATACATAACTCACAAGATTCAGTTTGATATATAATGATCAAAGCGCCATGATCAACAATGCATTATACTACACAAGGCACATTGATAACCATACGACGTTTAAAAAAAAGTAGACACAAACGATAAGGTTTGGATCCAATTCAATAAGTGGTCCCCTTACTTTACATGCAAATGAAACTATATATAGAAATTATACAACAAATTAAATATCAAATGTGTAACATGAAAATCCATAATTGTGAAGTGGTTGAGGGAGTTAAACCCTAAGGTGAAATTTTGCAGTCACATAAGGAAGAAGAAGCAAGTGTTTAAAGAAAGTATTGAAATTTTTTGTTTTATTTGAATTTTAATTAAATCTAAATAGGAACAAATATCATAAAAGATTTTACTAGTAAAATAAATATTAAAAAATTTATTATGCATGGTTTTTAATTTTTTGTTTTGAATTTTGAATAAATCTAACAAAAATTGTAAAAAACTTTAACAGTAATTTTTTTTTTTCTATCTACAATTATCAGTGAATCACCATACCTTTCAAATTATGATCTTACTATGGCTCCAAAGTATTCTATTGCTCCACAATGCTCCTAGTATGTCTCTCTTGCAAACGATCTCTCTTTTAATTAAATCTAACAAAAAATGTAAATGTTTTGATTACTAAAATAGATAATCAAATTTAAAATTTTTACTATTGATGGTTTTGATTGAATCACCATACCTCTCAACTTCTAATCTTTTGAATAGTTCTACTATTCCTAAGTGTTTTCTTGTTGCACAATGCACCCCAGTATGTCTCTCTTCCAAATCTCTCCCTTAAAAAATTGGGAAAAATAATGAAATAGTGAATAACATGTTACTCTTTAAAAGACTTTATGAAAATAGGTTTTTGGAAAATCAACTGCTGCTCATTTTTCAATTTGAAAAAGAAAAACGTGTTTTTTTTAACTATTTTTTTTGGATATCAATGCTTTAGATAGTAAACAATGTTATTGTCTTAACAAAATAGCACACATCATCTATGATAAATTATTGGTCAACTAAAAATTTTAAACACACCAATATGATATAATGTTTTTTTTTTTCAAAATCACAAAAATTGTGTGGTTATTATTTTAACGCAATGGTGTGGTTTTATTTAACTGTATCATTGTGGTGATTATTATAAGAGAATTGACATGATAAAATTCCTTTTATTTCTGAAATGCTAAAAACATGTGCATATCGTTGTTTTCTTTATTTAAATACCTTGGCGATGTTCGTTTTATAAGAGCCTGACATGATATAATACTCTTATTTATTTTTGAAATCTTGGAAACCAATGCAATTATTGTTTTAATGCCCTAATGTGGTCTTTTATATTAACACATCAGTGCCATTATTTCCTGAAGAGCACCGATATGATAACATTCCTTTTTTAATGTCTCAAAATCTTGGAAATAGGTGTTTTTATTATTTTGAAGGATTTTTTCAATCCTTACTTAAATGTGTTGGCATGATTGGTTTTATAACAAAATTGATATGATAGTTTTAGTTTTATTTTATTTTATTTTCGAAATCCTTGAAACTAATGCAATTTGTATCTGAAAGCATTAGTGTGTTAATTATTTGAATGCATCAATCTAGTTAATTTTGATAAGAGTATCGATATGGTTTAAAAATTATTTGAATTTTTTTTTGAGATAAAATGGCATATTCATCACAAATGATCCTTTAGGAGACATCCACACGAGTTACAGTAACTCACAATATACATTTTTGGCTTAAAATCCTTTTATTCTTGAAAAACGTTTTGAAAACTATATTGGAATTCAGAATGTGGTTATATAGCTCTTGAAATTAATTTTAGTTATGTACACAAAAATTATTGTAGATTTTCCTCAAATGGAAGGAGAAAATCTCATGATATCAAATTTCCAAGTGGAATCTCGTAACACCATTCATGTGGACTTCTCTACTTTCCAATGTGTTATTTTCAGATGCAAGTTGTGGGAAATCTTTGATCAGAATAATGTAAAGAAATATCACGATAGTGGGTTGATATCTATCAACTATAGAAAGATGTGGCATGAAGCTAGGGAGCCTTATGTTTTCAAAAAACACTACAACCAAGTGCTCTTTTACCTAGATGTTTTGGTTAGGGATGGGTGGTTCATATAAATACATTGCCCTAGATCGAAGCATATTTTAGAGAACAATAGTGCTATCATGCCAAGCGAGGAAAATATTTAGAGTGATGACAATGGAGAGTGATATGTACTTATGTTATTTCATAATTTATTCTATTGTTGTATGTTTTTTCTTTATTTTTCTAATTATATTGTTTTTTATTTATATTTTTGGCATTTTATATAATTGTTAGCTCCCCAAATGTTTTTCACGGTTTTTCAATTGGAAACATTTTTACGCTTAAAACTAAGTATTTCCAATCGTTTGATTTAGAATTTACAAATTAAACTTTTAACATATTAGTTTAATGTGTTTAAATTAATCTAATTTAGAGTAGACCTTTTCTATAGGATTTGGATAGATATCAAGATAGATAAAAATAAATTTTTAATTATAACCATGAGATATCAATTTATAACTATATTTTAGTAAGATATCAATCTAATGGTAGTCATATTATCTCCTTTCTCAAATGACATTGTGAGTTTCATTATAAAGTAACTCACAAAGTGATACAAAATGGAGAAGGAAATCATATTTGTGTTATATATATGTATGAAAAGGCCTACTACAACTATCGTCAAAGTTTTTCAATATAGTAAAATAACCTCCCTTATATTCACTATGCAACATATCTCCATAAATATAAATGTAGTTTAAAACATGGACTTTAATAATGAAAAAATTATGTATTAATATGTAAGATTAAATTCTTGACATGAGATTTAAAGTCATGTTTACTATATTTAAATTCCTTTTCTTGCAACATTATGTAAACTAAAAGGAGGTCCTATGCATGTATAAAATTTTGATTACATCATTTTATGGACTATAAGAGAAGCAAACGCACTTACATGTATGCATGAGAGGTTTTAATTTTTTTCTTCATGGACAATGGACGAGTTTTACTTCCCTTTCAATGGTAATTATAAATTAATTTAATTAATAAATAGTTTATGGTCAGGAATTAAATGATAAATAATATTGATGGTGATTAAGAGGCATTTGTTTGAGCTTCTAATAGACTTGGGGATGGATTTTTCTTTCCTATTTAGAATATGTAAAATAAATATCTATTTTTGATGTATTTATAAGTAAATTATTAATGTAGGCTTGTCTTTATCATTGTACACATGATGTAATATTAGATAGGAGAAATGTGAAAAGATGAATAGTAGTGACTATCTTGTGATAAGTATGTGGAAAAAATAATATTTCTTGAGTTGTTCATTAAGAAACAGTCATGTATATTATCTCTCAAAAAGTTAAGTCTAATAAAGTATGACTTTCATATTATTTAAGTCATATTTACTATTAAAAAGGGATATATTTAAACCACAATCGAAAATAAAGGACCAAAATAACACCAAAACATTATATCTTCATTACTAGAAAAAAAGTTCACTTTCCTATTTCAAGTAGAACTTCCAATACAATAAATCCCCAATTAAAAGTAACTTCACAAGTCCTATTTTACATTTTTTTGATCCTAATCTTTAGAGAGAGAAATTGATAATTTAGATTGGTAATAGATTCTATAAATATTAAATTTAAATTGCTTGAAACTCTCATAACTTTACTGATATATTTTTTTTTATAAAAAATAATAATTTCTAAGCTATATTGAATATTAGGTTAATATAAGAAAATTTGAATTAAGTTTTTTAAATTTAATAATATATTAAATTTTTATAAACAATATAGGTCCATATTAACAATGGATCCACCAAGAGCCGAGAGGGATCGAATCTCATCATTTGAAAATATATTTTTAGGATGCAAAACTTGAAAAAAGATGTAGATGTCAAAATATTTAATCTCTTTTAGTGCTTCATAAATCCATGATTAAGATGGAGATATAGAGGTTTTCTATCTCTATATATAGATCCATCATAGTGTAATTTTTTACTTGTTAAATTATATTTTTGAATAATTTCATTATTATTATTATATTATTATTATTATTATTATTATATTATTTTATTTCAAAAATCAATGGGTTACACATTTATATTATTTTTATTATTATTTATTGAATTAGTAATTTATATCAAGACAAACTAAATTATTTTACATCTAATTATTTTTCCTTTGTGAGTATTGAATATTAGTATTATTAGGTTAGAAGATATTAAATGAACTATCTAAGAAATAGAAATATATGGTAATTTGACAATTGTTTCATCATACTAAACTTGTATTTTATAAGAATATCTTTGCATTTTTTCTTAAATTAAGTCATTTTGCATGTAATTTGATATATAAAATTTTGATATAAGGTCACCAATACATAATTTATAATAAATATTATTTCATAAAAATAGACATCATCATGATAACCATCTAAAAAACACAAACATCATCTAACATACACATTCAAATTTTCTACCATCATCTAATTATATACGCCTCTATCACATCTAAGCGTCATTAGCTAGCACACAACTCTAATAATCTAATAGGGCATTATAATCATGATCACATCTAACTAAACACTTATGTACAATTGATCTTCTTATCGAAATCCCAGTTGCTTTCAACTTAGTTGCACAAATGAGTGACCATGAGATTATTCTTTTTATTATCTTTCTTCTTGTTCTTTAGGTTTAGGTCTGGATGCAACTTCCAACACTTCTCCTCTGTATGTCCATCTATGTTGCAGTGGTTGTAGTGGTTGCTAGGATCTTTACATTGGTGTGTTTTGGCTACTGTTTTTTTATCATTTCCCATTTGTTTGTTCTTTTTTCCGTTAGAATAATATTGCTTCTCCACCTTCTTTGATCCACTTGATTGTGCTTTCTTGAGGCCCATGTTATTAAAGTATTATTCCTGTACACAATCCTGATGTAGGGCTGGCCTTCAATACCAGGATCTTTTAAAATCGGATTTCTCAAAATTCAAATGCACCTCTTCCTATTTCCTTATATTAATTTCCAAACGCTGTTAAACATCTCTCTGCTAAAGATTCTGCTTTCCATTTCAGAAGCAAATTGCAGAAACTCAAACCCCTTTGACTGTCCATTATCACGATCGACTATCACACTAGCTTCGAGGACTTGCCCATAGAGTGAAAATGCATCTCTTAAAACTTTTTCATTTGTATGTAAAGAAAGCCATCTGAAAAAGGGCTTTGACAAGAGTCCATTCAAATGAAAGAATGCCAAACGCCCAACGAGGTTATTAGCATTAGTAGTAATTTCTTTAAACAAGCAATTGAAAGCCGAAACTTGGAGTAGTTTGGTTGGGGAGGCCTATGGATTGGAATGGTACATGAGTATTCTGCAACAACCGTATCAGGACTTACTGTTTATATATATTTACCCATAAAAAAGGTTTTGATTTCCAGATACATATATAAAAAAACGGAGAACAAAATTCTGTGATATTAATGTAGAAATAATGGAGTTTGAGGGAAATCTCAACTACATGGAACTCTGATTTCGATATATATATGTATGGACAAGATATAAATGTATCGGTTTTGAGGGAAATCACAGCTGCATGGAATTCTAGTTACTTGACACAGAGTGGCATGCCTTGTAGTGTGCGAGAATTATATGCGACTGGTATATTTTGGATCGTTTCCCTCTTAAAATTGGAGTGTGTAAATATAACAGAGATTTACGCTCATTAGAAATCAATTCTCCATGGCTATGGAATAAACTATTACGCTATTGCGAGTTGGGTCGTAGGTTTTAAACGAAGTAAAGGCGTTCATCGTTTGTCATTAAACATTGGACATCACATAAGTAAATGCCATAAATGTCAGTACATGAACAACGGATAGACCCCTGGAAAACCTTACTTGAACTTGAAGGGTAGAAAATTGTACTATGCAGTAGTTAGACAAAATTTATCTCCACCATAAGCTGATAAACCCTAGTTGATTGAGTTAACAGAGAAGAAGGCATATAAACTCGTCACACAGAATTTTATCCATACAGAATTGACCAAGTTAAGGTTTAAACTTAAACCTAGCACTTTCATAAAAATGAACTTACTTATAGTAGCATTTTCCGTGGCCTGATTTATAATTTCATTGGCCCTTACAAACTGCCGAAGCATCCAAACAGAAATCCTCTCACTCTCTACACACACTCACTCCTTCTCTGATCTTCAATGCCTTGGAGGCTTCACAATTTATAAAACTTAGCATGATCTAAAAAATCCTAAAATCACTCAACTAAAAGCTCTAAAACTCTACATGCAATGCATACATATGGAAAAAAGCATCTTGAGGCTTTATTCTATCTTTTTCCCTGTTCTAAAATAGAAAAGCTTCCTTATCACTTAATGATCCACATCCATTCCTTTTATGCCTAAAAGCTCTACCTAGTTCCTATTTTATTAAAAATAACAAAATATTAAAAATTATTACACCCCCCTTTTATCACATATTTACAAATGGAAAATGACCTTGATGCTCCTGC
The DNA here is from genome assembly GCA_000404065.3 of Pinus taeda. Lineage (NCBI taxonomy): Eukaryota > Viridiplantae > Streptophyta > Pinopsida > Pinales > Pinaceae > Pinus > Pinus taeda. Next base: position 93,990 of record APFE030449918.1, on the reverse strand, counting down.
ATCAGACACCTAACCTTAAACTTAATCATGATCCCCCGATCATGTGTTTGGATCTGTGTATGCCTGGATCCCACACTTTGTTCTGCAAGTCATCATGTGCTATTGTTCGCTGTCTTCCTCCAGGTTTCCACATCTATGCTGCCTTGCTCCACTAGCTGCACTCTCACAATCTTCTGTTGTCTTTCCTTTGCTGCTTCCCTTTTGTTTTATTGCTGCTGGCCTCTTCTAGGATACTTTCATCCTCGTCCGCCTCATCACTTCAATTTCTTTGTCTAACAGATTTTCTCCAGCATCTTCAATAAGACCTGTATTCACAAAACAATTGTTAGAATAAAAAATATAAGGCTTTAGTGCCTTGTACTCTTTTGCCAACATTTCAGGACACTGTTCTGAATCCTCCTCCACTATCAGCACATCAGTATGCTGATCCAAACTTTTCAAAGTATCCTCTGAAGAATTCTCAAGACTGTCAACCAATCTTCCTCTCATATCATCTGCTTCCATGATGTTCTTTCCCTCTTGTTCACTGCACTGAACTCTTTCTTCTGTAATCTCCCTGCCATACTGTGGATTCTCCAACAAATATTCTAACAATGCAATTTCTTTGTAGCATTTCTGAAGCACATCATCATCACCTGCATTCATACATAAACTTTTAGTTTGCACAAAATGTTCAACAGTATCAACTGTTACTTCCCTTATCTCCACTTCAGACTGATTCTCTTCTTCAACATCCACAAGAATTTCCTCTTGTGCTGTAACAGTTTCACAAGATTTCACATCCTCCTCAACACCTGTAATCACATCACAATTGTCAGCTATACAAACACAAGAGTTCACATTATCCAGCTGATCTGGATCTACCCAATAACTCAAGAAATCATCAATGATCTCCTCCTCTGTTTCATCA
>APFE030449918.1:75070-88420 GCA_000404065.3 Pinus taeda | reverse complement strand
AAATTTTACAGTCACATAAGGAAAAAGAAGTAAGGGTTTACAATAAGCATTGAATTTTTTTGCTTTATGTGAATTTTAATTAAATCTAGATAGGAACAAAGATCATAAAAAAATTTAGCACTAAAATCAATAGTAAAAATTTTATTATGCATGGTTTAAAATTTTTTTTTTCTAAATTTTGAGTAAATCTAACAAAAATTGGAAAAAAAATTAATAGTAAAATTTAAAATTTTTGATATCCAGGGTTCTAAGAGAATCACCATACCTTTCAATTCTAATCTTTCTGTAGCTCCAAAGTATTATGTTGCTCCACAGTGCTCCTAGCATGTCTCTCTTGCAAATGATCTCTCCTTTAATTAAACCTATCAGAAATTGTAAATGTTTCGATTACTAAAATAGACAATCAAATTTAAATTTTTTACTATTCATGGTTTTGATTGAATAATTGTACCTCTCAACTTCTAATCTTTTGAATAGTTCTACTATTCTAAAGTGTTTTCTTGTTGCTCCAAGTATGTCTCTCTTCCAGATCTCTCCCTTGAAAATTTGGCAAAAATAATGAAATAGTGAATAATGTATTACTCGTTAAAAGACTTTATGAAAATCGATTTCAAAATATTAATTTTCACTCATTTTTCAATTTGAAAAAAATTGCATATTTTTTAAACTTTTTTCCGAACATTGACATGTTGGAAAGTAAAAAATGCTAGTATCTTTACAAAATAACACACATTGTCTATGATAAATTATTGGTGCACTAAATTTTTTAAACACACCGACATGATAATGTTTTTTTTTACAAAATCCAGAAAACTGTGTGGTTATTATTTTCACACAATGGTGTGGTTTTTATTTAAATGCATCATTGTGGTAATTGTTATAAGAGCACCCACATGAGAAAATTCCTTTTTTATTTTTGTAATACAAGAAATAGGTGCAGATTGATGTTGTTTTTATTTAAATACATCAGTGATGTTTAGTTTACAAGAGCACCGATATGATAGAATACTTCTTTTATTTTCAAAATCTCAAAAACCAATACAATTATTATTTTAATTCCCCGATGTGGTTTTTTATTTTAACGCATCGATGCCTTTATTTTCAGAAGAGAACCGATATGATAAAATTCATTTTTTAAATTCTCAAAATCTCGGAAGCAGATGCATTTATTATTTTGAAGGATTTGTGATATTTTTATTTAAATGATTTTCGACAGTGTATCTTATAAGAACATCGATATGATAATTTTCCTTCTTTTTTTCTTCGAAATGACAGAAACCAATGTAGTTTGTATTTTAATGCATTAGTGTTTTAATTATTTGAATGCATCAGTGCAATTAATTTTGATAAGATTACCGATATGGTTTAAAAATTATTTGAATTTTTATTTTGAGATAAAATAGCATATTCACCTCAAATTATCCTTTAGGACACATCCACATGAGATAGAGTAATTCATAGTATACCTTTTCTTCTTAAAATCAGTTTATTCTTGAAAAATGGTTTGAAAACTATATCGAAATTCAGAATGTGGTTATATAGTTCTTGAAATTAATTTTAGTTGTGTACACAAAAATTTATTGTAGATTTTGCTCAAATACAGGGAGAAAATCTCATGATATCAAATGGCCAAGTGGAATCTCATAACACCATTCATGTGGACTTCTCTTCCTTCCAATTTGTTTATTTTTAGGTGCAAGTTGTGGGACATCTTTGATCAGAATATTGTAAAGGAATATTACGATAGTGAGTTGATATCTATCAACTCTAGAAAGATGTGGCATGAAGCTAGGGAGCATTCTATTTTCCCCAAACACTACAACGAAGTGTTATTTTACCTAGATGTGTTGGACAGGGATTAGTGGTTTGTATTAACACATGACCCTAGATCAAAGCATATTTTAGAGAACAACAGTGTTATCATGCCAAGCGAGGAAAATAGTTAGAGTGATGAAAATGGAGAGTGATATGTACTTATGTTATTTCATCATGTATACTATTGTTGTATGTTTTTTTCTTTATTTTTCTAATTATATTGTTTTTAATTCGTATTTTTGGCATTTTATAGAATTGTTAAGATTCATAAACGTTTTTACACTCAAAACTAAGTATTTCCAATTATGTAATTTAGAATTTACAAATTAATATTTTAACACATTTGTTTAATTTGTTTAGATTAATCTAATTTACAATAGACCTCTTCTGTAGGAGTTGGATAGACATCAAGATGGAAAAAAAGAATTTTATAGTTATAAGCATGATATATCACTTTATAACTATATTTTATTAAGATATTAATCTAAATATACTCATATTATCTCCTTTCTCAAATGACATTGTGAGTTTCAATCTAAAGTAACTCACAAAGTGAAATAAAATGGAGAAGGAAAATCATATTTGTGTTATATATATGTACTAAAAGGCCTACTACAACCATCGCAAAGTTTTTCAATATAGTAAAATAACCTCCCTTATTTTCACTATGGAGCATATCTCCATAAATATAAATGTAGTTTAAAGCATGGACTTTAACAATGATTTTTTTGTATTAATATGTAAGAATAAATTCTTGACATGAGAGGTAAAGTCATGTTAACTATATTTAAATTCCATTTCTTGCAATATTATGTAAACTAAAAGGAGGTCTTATGCATGTATAAAATGTTGATTACATCATTTTATGGACTATAAGGGAAACAAATGGGTTTACATGTATGCATGAGAGGTTTTAAGTTTTTCTCCATGGATAATGGAAGAGTTTTTACTTTCCTTTTCAATGGTAATTATAAATGAAATCTAAATAATAAATATTTTATGGATAGGAATTTTATGATAAATAATGTGATAGTGATTAAGCGACATTTGTTTGGGTTTTTACTAGACTTGGTGATAGATATTTCTTTCGTATTTAGATTATGTAAGATAAACATCTCTTCTTAATGTATTTATAAGTAAATTATTTAATGTAGGCATGTATTTATCATTGTAAACATAATGTAATATTAGATAGGAGAAATGTGAAAAGATGAATTTTAGTGACTATCTCGTGATAAGTATGCGAAAAAAATAATATTTCTAGAGTTGTTCATTAAGAAATAATTATATATATATTATCTCTCAGAATGTTAAATGTAATAGAGTATGACTTTTGTATTATTTAACTCATATTTATTATTATAAAGGGATAAATTTAAGCCAAAATATATAATAAAGGACCAAAATAGCACCAAAACGTTATATCTTTATTACTAGAAAAAGGTTCACTTTCCTATTTAAGGTAGAACTTCCAATATAATAAATCCCCAACTAAAAGTAACTTCACAAGCTTTATTTTACATTTATTGATCCTCATATTTAGAGAGAAAAATTTCTAAATTCAATTGGTAATAGTTGCTATAAAAATTAAATTTAAATTGCAAAACTTTCATATCTTTAGTGATATATTAAATTTTATTAAAATAAATTTTTTAAAGTTATATTAAATGTAGTTAATTATAAAAATTATTAATTAAGTTTTTCAAATTTAAACAATATATTAAATTTTATAAACCAATATAGGTCCATATTAAAAATAGATCTATAGGTCCATATTAAAAATAGATCTATAGGTCCATATTAAACAATTTAAACAAGTTAGAAGAACGTGCGAGAACAAATTTGATTATAATGAATTAAGACAATAAAATGAAAATACATAAATTAAACCAAAAGAATAATATTACCTCTATCATCTATAGGCTCAGAGGGTCTGAAGAGGATGTTGGGACACTTTGTCCAATCCATCCCGACTTATGGACATGATACCAAGACAAAAATGTGGTCATGCTCACTCACCACTAACCCCAGTTGTTAGGCAGAAATCCTATCGGATACTCTAGGAGGCCCCTCTTGGGCATCCTCTCACACGACATGCGCATCTACACCTTAGTCATCAACCTAGCAGTGTAATGGTCAAAAGTAGGCCTTGTCTCTAGAAACCTCTCAAAAAATAAATGAAAAATCTCTGAAGTGAAAGGGATGTTTTTCCTCCCATGTGTTATAAGATGACATCTACTTAAAGCCCTACAAAATTGCCACAAAAATGGTAAACAATTTGATACATCATGTACTTTGCACTAAATAATCAACATAAAACAAAAGAGGTAAACTAATGCACTTCCCATCACTAGTATACTGTGTAATGGTACTCACTAATATTGAGAGGAACCTAACCTATAATGGCAGAAGTGTCCTCAGACACATAATTTTATTAATCAGAAAAAAAAAACAATTACGTATTTGATTTTGCAAGAGTTTACACCCGAACAAACAAACACTCTTGCAATGAGCTATTTATAAGCTCAATGTCCTAACTACTTCTAATTATGGATCACTTATTAAATAAAAAGTGTCCATTTACAATAAACGCTATTCAAAACAACTAGCTAACAAATCTCTTAAAATAGAGCCTATGATACAACACATTTGGAGAGTCATATTTGTTACAACAATATACTAATTCTAGATGTCTCCATTAAATAATTAAATATTCTAGAATAATAATTATTAATTATTCTTAAATTAATAATTATTTTATTCCAACTTTATAACCTATGATAATATTTTATTTTTGGATCATCTAACATTCCCCCCTATGATCCAAGGATACATTACAATAGATACCAAGTTCATCCCTAAACTTAGTAAATTTTATTCTACCAAGCGGTTTCATGAAAATGTCAGAGATCTGACCTTCAGAAGGATAATAAACTGGCTTGAGGACATCTTTGGCAATGAGAGACCTGATATGATGATACTTGGTGTCCACATGCTTTGTCTTTGAATGAAAAACTAGGTTCTTGGCAAGTTCGATGGTTGACTGGATGTCAATGAATAATGATGTAGCTTTTGCCTAAGAAATGCCCAAGTCCTACAAAATTTTGTGCAACCAAACAATTTCACATGCTGCTTGCCATGCTGAAATGTACTCTGCTTCTACTGAAGAAGTGACCACAGTAGCTTGTTTCTTACAACTCCAAGATACTGCTGCTGACCCCATGTTCATTAAATAACCTGATATTATTGCTTGATCATCAATACTTCCAGCAAAGTTGGCATTGGAATATCCACCAAGTACAAATTTTTTAGTCTTTGTGTAAAGAAGACCAAAATATTTTGTTCCTTGGATATATCAAAGAACTCTTTTGGTTGCATTCCAGTGGATGTCTCATGGTTCCTGCATAAAACGTGAAAGAATACTGACTGCATAAGATAGATCAGGGAAAGTATTTGTCAAATAAATCAAGTTGCCAATCAACTGTCTATAAGTAGTACTGTCCACCTTTCCCCCCTTTCAAATTTTGAAAGTTTCAAGTTTTGCTCCATGGGGATGAGAACAGGCTTGCAATCCTACATGCCAAATCGCTGAAGAACCTCTGTTGCATACTTACTCTGAGAAATGAAAATATTATGTGGACGTTGGAAGACTTCAACTCCAAGGCAGTAGTGAAGTAATCCCAAATCTGTCACCTTAAAACCTGCATGTAACTCCTTTTTCACTTGTGCAATATGATCATCATGGTTTCCTGTAATGATAAAATCATCTACATACATAACAAGAATTACCAGATATTTTTCCTGTTGTCGCACAGACAATGTATCATCAGATTCACTTCATTGAAAACCAACTTTCTTAAGGTATTCATCCATCTTTGCATACCAAGTTCGGGGAGCTTGTTTTAATCCTATAAAGCCTTGATCAATTTGTAGACTTTATGTTCTTGCCCTTCAATTTCAAAACCTGGTGGTTGTGTCATATACACTTCTTCACATAAATCACCATTGATAAAAACACTTTTCACATCCATTTGATGAACTTTCCATCCTTTCTGAGCAGCCAATGCAAGTGTTAATCGGATGGTGTTCCATTTAGCTATAGGAGAAAAGGTTTCCTCATAATCAATGCCTTCTTGCTGTGCAAAACCTTTTGCGACAAGTCGTGCTTTATACTTTTCAAGTTCTCCCTTTTGATTATACTTAATTCTGTGAACCCATTTGCATCCTACAGGTTTCATATTTTGTGGAAAATCAACAAGTTTCCAAGTGTTGTTATCAATTACTACTTGATATTCGTCAACCATAGCCTGTTGCCATTCTTTATGTTTTACTACTCTTTGTATGTGGAAGGTTCAGTAAAATCATTTGCTATCAAGGAAAAGTTGCCTTCACTTCTTTGTGACCTTCTGGTGCCTGTTTTATTCTGCTCATCAAGCTTTACATCTTTCAAAAGTTTAAGTGCCCATTTGGGTAGTTGGTGCTCACTTATTTGAGATTCTGAAAAGTCTCCATCATTGTAAAGAGGATTAATGTAAACTGATGTTCTTCATTGAGGTGAAGAGTTTGGAGAATCATTGTCAGAATAACTGCTGATGCTTGGAGATGCAGATGGGCTGCTAGAAGACCCAGATGATGTTGTTGAAGTAGATGGACTGGATGACTCATCTTTAGAGGAAGGAAAATCAAGTTCATACCAATTTGGTGAAGTTGGTTGACTTTGCATTTTTCCTTTTCTTTTATTGCCCTTAGTTTCTAAGTTGTGAAGAAGATTTTCGATTTCTTCATCACTCTTACTCTCCATTTCATCAAAAATGACATCCCTGCTCACAATGAATTTTCCATTGGTCAAAATGCAATACCCTTTATTCTCATCAGAGTAGCTAATCATTGTGCATTTTAAACTTCTTGAGTCAAGCTTAGTTTGTTTTTCTTTTGGAACTAAGGCATAACATACTAATCCAAAAACTCTAAGATGTTCAACTCGAGGTTTGAAACGAAAACAAGCTTCATAAGGTGTGACTCCATCTAAAGAAGCAATTGGAGATCTGCTTCTTAAGTAGACAGCTGTATGCATTGCTTTTGCCCAATATGTTGGACTTAATCTCTTGAAAGTTAACATGGATCTCGCCATTCCTAAGAAGGTGTGGTTCATTATTTCGACTACTCCATTTTGTTGTGGAGTGTAGACATTAATAAGATGTCATCTTATGCCATTTTCATTGCAATAAGTTTTGAATTCATTTGAAGTGAAATCTCCCCCATTGTCTGTCCTGATAGTACCTATCTTTGCTTTGACCTCATTTTCAGCATGTTGGTGAAAAGTTTTAAACTTCTCAAATGCTTCTGACTTGTTCTTCAAGAAGTAAACCCAAGTCATTCTGCTGAAATCATCAACGAATAGTAAGAAATATTTGCAACCACCAAAGGAATTTTTTAGTGGTCCACAAACATCAATGTGAACTAGTTGTAGCCACCTATTTGCATGCCATGAACTTGTTGGAAAACTTTCTCAACATTGTTTGCCATAAATGCAAGCTTCACATTTTGCATTTTCCCTTTTGAAAGTGGGAAGTCCATTAACCATTCCTTGTTTCTGCAATTGAGAAAGACTCTCAGAATTTAAATGTCCATATCTTACATGCCATAGTCTTACAGGTGAAATACCTGTAGTCATTACCCCTGAAAAATCAGAATGCCTTGGAATAACTGTCCCTTTCATTCGTAACAGTTTTCCATATTCATAATGTGTCATGGCAGTTTTTCAAGCTCTGTTTGACTAAATTAATCTTGACCAAACCATCTTCCATAATCACCTGATGTTCTGATTGTCGAATTGTGATTAAAGAGAGCAAATTTTTCTTAAAAGTTAGTACATACCATACATTGGAAATCATTTTTTCTCCAATGCCAGGGAGAAAAACTTTAACTGCTCCTTTTCCATAAGGAGTATGTTTTGTATTGTCTGCAAGAAAAAGGGAATTAAGTTGGCAATCTTGAAAATTCCAAAAAAAATCACGTCGACAAGTCATGTGCTGAGTTGCCCCTGAATCTAAGATCCAGGCATCTTCATAATCACTTATAAGATGAGATGAAAATTATGATGTTGGCAAGGAAGTAAAAACATATCCCGAGTTATCATCATCTTGATCATTTGCAAATTTCGCTGAATGCTAGCGAAACTTGGGAATTTTATTAATTTGACAATCTTCATAATAATGGCGAACTTTGTTACATGTTCGACACACAATTTGACTTAAGTCTCTTCCTCTTCTTGAAGATTGTCCTCTGCCTCTACTTTGACTTCTATTTTGAGATTTTCCTCTACCTTGATTATTATTTCCTTACCCTTGAAAAATTCCTCTTCCTTGGTTGTTTCCTCTACCTTGAAAATTACTCCTTCCTGAACTGTTACCTTTATTAAAGTTATTTCCTCTACTTTGGCTTCAACCTTGACTTTGTACAATATGTGCTTATTGATTCTGATTCCCTCTGCCTCTACCTCAAGAACTATTTGCTGATGATTTAGTAGTGGTGGCCTCTGTGAAAAAAACATCTTCACCAACTTTCTTCTTCTTCCCAAAGGTTTTATCATGTTGGGTCAACATTTCACAGAGCTCATTAGACTTTAGTTTTTCTAATTTCCTAGTTAATTGTAGAGTCTCCAAAAAATGTGTGTAGGAAGAAGGAAGTTGAGCAATTACAATTGTGACCATAAAGCTACTATCTATTGTTAGAAAACTAGAATGAATCATTTCCTACCTAATATTCTTAAGCCTTGAGATATATTCAATAACATCACCTCCTTCAATCAATTTTTGTTGCAACAATTTTAATTGTAGCTCAAATTTCTTTGATTTAGGCTGAGTATCAAAGAGGTCTTTAAAAGTTTTCAAAGCAGACCATGCATCTGTAGCATTTTCTATATGGACATACATTTCATCATTGACAAAATATTTAATAAGAGCTAAGGCTTTGGCATTCTTAACTTCCCATTTTGCTAGTGTAGCTGCATTTGTGGGTTTATTTAGCTCAATATCACCATCACATATACCCTACCATAATTCATTGTAAATGAGAGTGCTTTCGATGAGGCGGTGCCATGTTTTATAGGATTTTGTACCTTCAAGTTTGAAAAAATCAAAGAACAAATTAATTAACTTGGACATTGTAGTGTTGAAGCTTTGCACCAATAATCATAATAAAAATGCCAATATGGGCAACCCAACACACAACACACCACGCAAAAAGCACGATCTATCGAGGCTTGGCCTTGACCCTCGTATAGTAATTGAAGCAGGAGAAAAATGACTGAGCTTTGCACTTGGCTCTAGTCAATTTCTCAAAAAATTACAAGGTAACTTTCAAAATTTGATTTTTACAACTATGCTCTTGTAAGGCGTTGTAAAAAAAAAAAATTACCCCCCCCTCAAAGTAAAATTACTTTGAGTTACAGTGTCACACTTATCTCTCCAAAAGCAAATTACAAAGAAAAATCTCCCTATTACTCCAAAAAATTACAAATAACCTTATTACTCCACAACTATTACAAAATTCTTATTACTCCAATAAAATATGCCTTATCTCTCCAAATATTTACAAAATTTAAAATATTCCTTATCTCTCTAGCAAAGACTTTTCAGATTCACCTTTAAAAAAAACTCTCAACCATTGGATCTTTTTAATTGTCAAACACTGGCTGGCTGGTGCTAGCTAGTTGACTGGCTGATCATCAAACTCGGACATTATGCTCTTCAATATTATATCACTCCATGAAATCTTCTTCTTTAACACAAAAAGTCTATTGCAGCTTCAATCAATGAAGGCTTAGTAGCTAAAATTCATAAAAATAAAATTATGAGCCTCAGCAACCCAATTTCACTTGAAATTTACGATTAAATTCATAAGAATACAAAGTTTAAAAGAAAATTAATATGGTTTTACAATTTTTTTTTAATTGCATAGAAGCCGCTAAATAAACAATCTACAAAATGAACCGATCCATGATCGCATGAAATCGTTCATCACATAGTTATGATCTCCAATTAATTTTGGTCATCTATGCCAGCATAAATAGCACAACAACAAATGCCCGCAGTCTTATTAGCTTGAATAGGCATGGATCGATAAAGAAAGAAAACACCAAGTCTCCATACTATATGTATACATATTAAAACAATTGACTCATCGCCATGACAAAAGCTTAGCAACTGTTGGCAATCATTTGCAAGATCAGAACATCCATTTAAACCATGCAGCAATGAGCCTGTACATAAATTTCGATTGAAGCTCAAACTCCTAGTTGAATGCTGTGTAACAGGGAGATCTGACAACTGGATTAGTGATCAAGTTTTGGCCAAGTTGAAACATGCAAATACTCACAACTACTTTTCGTTTATGGGTTGTTTTCTCTGTTCTTTCACAACACTATTACAGATTTCTTTCTTGAACTGCTCCATCCAATTACAAAGTCAAAGCTTTACCAGAGTAATGACGTGCTAGGTTAAACCAGAGGTATATCCATTGATGGATGAGAGCCTACAAACTTTTCACGCAGAGTGCTTATGTACTCAAAACAAAAAATAAACACATGTTGCAAATGGTATTCCCAAATAAATGCCACTGTTGAAAAATAAAAATGAGTGGGGTATGCCAATTTTGTGGGGCATGGATTTTCTTCTATAAACATAAATCTTCTTATTTCCTACTCCATCCTATTTACACCACTGGAATTTAACAAGGGACCAGACGTGCATCTCAAGAATTTACCAAAACAAATCAAATGAATCAAAACATTAGATCTAAGAACCCACGCAAGATTTTAAATCCTCCATCGCCAGGCCCGAAATCGCAGTACAAAAATTTTATTTCTTCTGAAGGGGCTGTTCAATCAATTAAGAAAATTTCTATTCCTTTTAAATAAAGAAAAAAATTTGGACAAATGCCATACCAATCATTTGTTGATCACTTCAATGGAGTTTTCCAAAAACTTGTGGAGCTGGAATCTCCTCTTCACATCCACTGCAACATTACTGGAGCTTTGATACCAAAACAATGGCAGAAGTGTCCTCAGACACATAATTTTATTAATCAGAAAAAAGCAATTACATATTTGATTTTGCAAGAGTTTACACCCGAACAACCAAACACTCTTACAATGAGCTATTTATAAGCTTAATGTCCTAACTACTTCTAATTATGGATCACTTATTAAATAACAAGTGTCCACTTACAATAAATGCTATTTAAACAACTTGCTAACAAATCTCCTAAAATAGAGCCTAAGATACGACACATTTGTAAAGTCATATCTTGTTACAACAATATACTAATTCTAAATGTCTCCATTAAATAATTAAATATTTTAGAATAATAATTATTAATTTAATATCTTAAATTAATAATTATTTTATTCCAACTTTATAAACTATCATAATATTTTATTTTTGGATCATCTAACAACCTATTGTTCACAAAATGACGAAATTCATAGTTGTACATTAGACACTTGAAAATTTGATGCATGCAGTACATGATCCCTAACATATCTATGAGATTAAACAAGCGAACTCATTGTTACAATTCCATGGGGAACATCAAAGAACTAAGGAAAATTTCCCCTTTCTCAATAGGCTAGTGATAAAACATGTCTTACTCAGAGGGCCTATACCATGTGTCATGACTGACATAGAAAGACTATTAGTGGAAATACCACCCACACATCAGTTGTGCGAAAAATCCAAAATGAACCTTCAATGATGTAGCCTCTTGACAGTACTTAAAAACTCCTATATTCCTCAAGCGTAACCAATTCATTGTGCTAATAGGGTGAGGGTATAAATATCTCTCCACTCTTATGCCTCCCATGATTAGATCACAATGTAAATGTCCACCATTTCCTCGTGCTCCTACTAATTTTTCCTCCATTGATGTGTTTGCTACATGATTGACATATAAAATACATCAGCCTCATACGTAAAACATAATGTTTTTTATTAAATGAAAAATGTATTTATAACTATGGACATCAGGGAAAATTTTAAGAACCACCCTAAATTTATATGTATAATAAATGGGCTAATCCCCATGATACATAGGAAAATGGGAGGCAATTTTATCAATAATATAATATGTATATATAATTTTTTTGGCAAATCTCTCACCAGATTATATTATCTTCTACAGTGATGGAGAATCTTTCACTGAATTACAAAATCTTGTAAGATCTTGGTGAATCTTTTACTGAATAATAAAACATTGTGAAGTCTTGGTGAATTTTTTGTTAAAGTATGAAACCATATATGATAATAAGTAAACATATTCATTAAACTGTAATATAGTAACATACATGTTTGGAAAAGAGGAACATAATTTTCTCTTCCTACAAACAATGTTCCAAGTTTCAGTGGTTCTATTTGTCAAGGTTCTTACAATACACTCTTTCATATCCTTCTATTAGTTTTGATAATATTCTACAACAAAGTTCTTGTAGGTGTTGATATTGACAACGAGTTCTGTCAAGGTAGGAGAGATTAATCTTTTCTCTACAGCTTTTGTCAAGCTACCACTTTTTCAAGTTATCAAATTTCTTTGATATTCCATAGACTCCAACTTCGAGATAAAAAAAATACATCAAGTTTGTTTATGCCAACACGGAAACAAGTAGCAAGCCCCAACTATATTATATAAGAAACTATTAGGTATCCCAAAGGCTTCAAGGGGATCTAATTGAAAGAAGTGACCATTGTGAGAATCCTTCCAATCAATATATGAATATATAAATGTAGATTTATTATTATTTTAATTGGAAATCTTCAATTAAATAATAAAATTTAATTACGTCTCTCCCAATTTAAATTGCTTATTAGCATAATTCACTACCCCCATAGGTCTCACATTTTTTAATAGCATTGTAACATGTAGATTAATTTCATTTTTGGTGAACAATCTCCACCTTTTAGGAAAATATGGTGCAGTGGTTTCAACCCCTACATATCATTAGGACAAACTAAGAATAGCACAGAAGATGAAAGGTTGTACAAACCAGCTTATTTTTCAAACAACTAATCCAACATCAATACCTAAACATTTTCATGAAGATATCATATTGAGAATGTTTGAAAAATGGCGAGAAATCCTCTATGAGGGTGATGTGTAAAGAGTGATAAGGTTTCATTGTTTTGAATTTTTTTTGTTAAATCAGAAAAAGTTAAAAACCAATATTAATGGAGGTATTGGTATGTTTTACTAAATTTTGTGAAGTGACCAAATGTAGCTTTAACCATTCAACTTAAGATGTTTTTACAATATAATTTCCTAAGTCTATTTAATATCTTCATTATCATAAAAACCAACCTATATCCATCTTAACTCCACATCTACCACTCTTAGGGGGAATGAAATCTATTTATCCCTCTGAGCACTTGGTAGACCTAGAATTAAGATGGATCTAAGATGATAGAATTTCCCTTTAAATAGTCTATGCTCACATGAATACCATGGTATTACCATGGGTCAATACCATGGGTTATCATAAAC
>APFE030449918.1:51874-64574 GCA_000404065.3 Pinus taeda | reverse complement strand
AACAGCAAAAATGCAAGTGTTGTTCCTTTGGAAAAGGAACAACAAAAATCAAAAGTGTCGTTCCTTTGGAAAAGGAACAGCAAAAACGCAAGTGCCGTTCCTTTGGAAAAGGAACAACAAAAATCAAAAGTGTCATTCCTTTGGAAAAGGAACAGCAAAAACGCAAGTGTCGTTCCTTTGGAAAACGAACAACAAAAATGAAAAATGTCGTTCCTTTGGAAAAAGAATAGCAAAAATGCAACTGTCGTTCCTTCGGAAAAGGAACAGCAAAAATGACAAGTGTCGTTCCTTTGGAAAATGAACAGCAAAAATGAAAAGTGTCGTTTCTTTGGAAAATGAATAGCAAAAATGCAAGTGTCATTCCTTTGGAAAAGGAACAACAAAAATGAGAATTGTCGTTCCTTTGGAAAAGGAATAGCAAAAATGCAACTGTCGTTCCTTTGGAAAAGGAACAACAAAATGAGCCGTGAAAAAGGAACAACAAAATGAAAGTGAAAAAGGAATGGCTGACACAAAAGGCGTTGTTCTTTTGAAAAAATAACAACAAAACGAAAATGTTGTCCCTTTAGAAAAGGAACAACAGAAACAACAAAAGTGCACACAAATGTTGTTCCTTCAGAAAAGGAACAACAAAATGCACAAGCATAAAATGCAAGCACGCAAAGAATGAATTAGCTATTCATTATATTGATGCTGAGGATGGGTTACAGTTTGAATGAAGCAATACCAGAAACATAAAATATAAGAGAAATCAGAAAAGAAACAACAAAAGATAGTATGTAAATAAATAAATTAAGTTACAATAGCTATGATATTATGTAAAAAAAATGATCTCTTTGAAAAATGTTTTGGTAGCAATGATAACACATGAATATTCAAATTGAAATCAATTCTTCATTTGTTCTATTATGAATCCGTTGGGTAATGAGTTGGATGAAACTCCCTTTGTTTCATTAAAATTTCTTTCAAAAATCACTAGTCCATAAATTGACCTTTATTTTCCCAGGACCTGCAAAAAAACGAATGTCTACCTGCAATAAAACATTAAATCATGGAGAAAGAGAGGTGATCGAGCTCCTTTAATATAAGAATTATGAAAAAAACAACAAGTAGTTACTATATATCACAAATCCATTGAGAAAATAACAAAGTAAAATTTATTTGTAACCTACGGGAGAGCAGTGGTCGACCATACTAACCAGCAATGTTTTAATCACAACTTATTTTTTTTCATCCAAATTGAGTGATTCCAAAACCAAATGAGAGCTAATTCGAATTTTTATCTCCAGTAGCAATGGGTTTTAGAAATTCAATGATATGATATGTCAATGTTAGTTCGAACAACCTGCATAATAGAGTCATTTTCAATTACCCAGCTTAGACCAACAGTTAATGTTTTAAGCATAGATTTTTCGTTTGATGTCAGATTTGAATGATTCAAATTGGAAATTAAAGTAGATAAATTTATTTATCTCCAATAAAAATAGGTTTTGAATACAAGAATAATTGATAGGTCGAATACTATAAGCAACAGCTGGAAAGACATAGTTTTAAGAGTGCTGATTTACGATATACAGTCAGTGTTTTGATCATAACTTCCCCATACGATATCAAAAATGAGTGATTTAAATTGCATTGTAAACTATATTTATAGGTAAATCTACCATTGAAACAGGTTTTAAAAATTCATTAATTTAGGCCTCCAAAAATGGACTATCCCAACTCTATTCCTGAGTTGCCCGCTAGACATCTGGTCAATGTTTTGGCTCTAACTTTTTCGTTTCAAATCAAAATTGAGCGATTCGAATTGGGTTGGAAAGTATAAATCAAGGGTTACTTAGGATAGAAATAGGTTTTATAAATATTCCCTTTTTGTCCCTCGAAACATGACTGTCCCGACTGTTTTTCCAGAAATTTAATAAGCCCGCAAGCCAAAAAAATATGATATTGAAGCATTTTTTCAAATTGGTCATAAAAGTGAATATGAGTGTTTGTAGAACTATTATTTCCATTATAGGTCATCTACATACACAAATGAATTAAAAAATTATCACCAATGTTGATTTGCATAGCATGTTGCAACAAAAAACAACTAGTTTTACCTAAAAAACCAAAATGCATTTATTTATTCTCTTATTTATTTTACTTTCTACACTAACCTATTCTGATTTGAAAAACGAATATGACTACGTATATGAGTACTTCCAGTGGAGCCATTTTCGAAATAAGGCTTCACGTATACACATACCCAAATTTGAAAAATGCATATTAATGAAAATTAGGATATGAGAAGCCAACTTCCCTTGAAAAAATGGTATCAAAAATTGTTGAAGCATAGAGTGATGTTGCAAACAAATGATAGAGTGAAACCAATCTTCAATGTATCCATTACTTTCTTGATTTTTCATATCCATCAGATCATGAAGTTCTTGAGCTTCTAAAATAGCTTGTTGATACATACTATAAGAAACCTCATTTTCTTCCATAGCTTCTACAATTTTTGAATTTGAAACATTCTGAATCTCATTGTAAGTTTTCTCTAATGGCGCATGTGAGATGGAATGGGCGGGAAGGGTGGGTAAATTTTGCAGTTCAACACTGTAAGCATGTTGTACTGGTTTATTATGGTGAGGGTGTGGAATTATATGAGCAGGAAATTGTGTATGAAATAGAGCATTTTGATGATGTTGTTGATTGGGTTGAGTGGATAAATTTGATATGCAAGCAGGATGTTGTGGAAGAGCTGGTGGAGAATATGGAGAATGTGCTTCTGCTACAAGACGAGGGAGAGTAGTCATGCAATCATAAGGTGAACCATGCCAAACTTGTAGATAAGATTGGTGGTTATATTGAAATTGACATGGTTGCCCTAGAACATGAATATTCCATAATGGATTATGCAAGTAAGAGAATGGAGAAGAAGTGTTTTGAACCATACCTGTAGTCCATGATTTCCATGGTTTTGACCTTGATGCAGCTTCCTCATCTCTTTGATATAATACTCCCATCCTCGATAAGGAAGAACAACTATCTATGGTATGCTCCTTTTGGTCATGAGTGAAAAACACTTCATCAAATTCTTGATTTTTATGAACCTGCAAAACATCCAATTTTGCATTTAGAGAGCTAATAAAATCAATTTTCAAATTTTCAAATAAAACATTGATTTCAGCTCTTGTGTCTCTTGTTCTTGTAGCCGATTTGGAAAAGAAAGAACAAACATCTCTAGAATTCTTACCAACCTTAGAGATTCCTCTTGAATACTTATGCACAATTCACAAACATCATCATATGATAATTGGAAAATATCACCTTTTCCTATCAGATTTAAGAGTTCTAACAATTCATCTTTGATTCCTTTAAGAAGGAGTGTTTTTAAGATTTCTTTTTCCAAATGCTTATGTTTTGCTTTTTGAAGGTTGTAATGAAATCGATCTACATAGTCCTCCAAGCTTTCATATTCTCCTTGTATCATATCGAAAATATCTTCATTGGATTTGCAATAGTCTTGGTACTTCTTCAAGAATATGTTTTTCATGTCCTCCCATGTTTGGATGTAGTTCCCACCTAGGCTCATGAACCATCGGAGAGCTGCTCCTTTTAGAGTAAGAGGAAACATTTTCAATCTTTAATCATTAGTACAATAATCATATCCTCTACAAAGTATTTCGAACTCAAATAAGAATATATGTGGATCTTCATTTGTCAAACCATGAAAATTTGGTAGTGAAGATGGGGGAATTATATGCATTTGTGTCACTCCTCCTAGATCTTTGATAGGAAATTCAAAAGTTGCAATGTGGGCCATTTCTTACCATAATAGAAGATGTTCTTCATGTTTTTCTTTGAGGCTCCTTCTTCAAATGTTCCTGTCAATCGGTTAGTAAAATGGGTGGTACTTACATCACCACTTGAGTGAAATCATAAGATTTGTTTTTCAAAATTTCTATTTTTTTTCTAGTCATTCACATAAAAATTCAAACATTTAGCCTAAGTTCTTTAACAATGTTGTTGGAAAGTGGGCGGGGGAGCAGGGCTTCTACATGCTCCGTACGCAGGTTCTTACCTTTCGTTTTTAATACCCAATTCTTTCCTAACAGTTACTCATCAGATGCACACTACTCTTTTAAAAATGGCTACACTCTCCCCAGCAACAGCGCCAAAATTTCGAGCAATAAAAAGGTGTCTTTTTAACTCCTAATTACATTCACATTAATTGTCAACCCAGGGATGACTTTTTACTTCAAGAGTGTACTCAGTCTGAGGTAGCTATTTACTCATGAGTAATGTTATGAAAGATGTAGTACAGTGCTCAAAATACAAAAGTAAATGAATGCTTGAAAGAAAATCTACTTACAAAAAAATAACTTGAAGCCTAAATCATTCATTTAGAAAAATAAGCAATGTATCAGTCAAGGGTCCAGTAACAATAACTCATCCCTTTAGAAACTGATGTAACCAAAAGTAATCAAGGAACAGATCATCAATCTGGGGACTAGACAGCAAATGCCAATGTTGACTACAGTTTCAGATCGTTCTGCACACCAAAGCAATCAATAATGTAAATAACAGAAAATGGAACAACAACTAAGAAATGGAACAACAAATATGAAATGGAATAGCAACTAAGAAATGGAACAGCAACTAAGAAATGGAACAACAAATTGGGAACTCTAATGGAAATTAAGTTTAAGAAACATCAACGCCTTAGTCTACAAAATCGAATGCAGTCAATCATATCCTACGGAAATCAAATGTCAATCCTTCACTCTTAAGGACGGATTGAACAACACACCAAAATGGAACAGCACTGGTTAATGATGAATTATAGAATAGTGCTTGAAAATCATATATACACACTACACACCTTAATAGTAATCTGATCCAGTTATCAATCTTAGTTAGAAAGAGTACGACTGCATTTCAAAATAGAACAACATTGTTTATAGATCCAACAATCGCAAAGAACATAACTTCCAAGATGAATTCCGTAAAGTTAATGAACAAGTGCACAACACAAAGGCTCTGTAATTAAATAGCAATGGTATTCTGTAAAGACTAGCAGTATTATATCAACACCTAAAAGAACAGTGATACGATGCAGAGTCAATACAATAGTCTTGTCTTTAGAAACCTTAATACATTAAACATAACAGAGCATGTGATGTAAACTTACAAAACACATCAGATTACCAAATAACGTCGATTAAGAAAACCACGCATAAACCAGAAATATAATATACAACAGCAACAGCATACTCCACTAGAGGCTAGGCCCTTAACCGCCAGCGGATGCTGTTGGGCTACTTCAGATGAAAAGAATGAACAACAACTCTCAAATCAGGTATTAATCATTAAATGGTGAAATCATTACAACAGCTGAAGCTTTGAGACTTACAGCATGAAACAATCCTTTCCTATCATGAATTCTTAATTCTAAATCTCTAATTCTAAATCCTCAATTCTCCATTCTCTTAGCCATCCTTTTTCCATCCCCATCTCTGATCTCTGTTTTCATTTAAATAGAGAGATCGGAGAGAAGTTACAATAAAGATAAGTAAAACATTATTTATATTACAAATTTGGATTGCTTCTAACCAATTGATCAACAAGAAAATATATTCCCATTCAACTTTTAACAAGAGCAAGGCGAATTTGGTCTTTGCAGCTGAGATTTGGAAGACGACCGCAACAAAAATATGAGAAAATCGTGCTCAAAAAACCATGTGTTTCTCTCAATACAAGACGAATTTGGGGAAACCGTTCTTCATTGAAGTTAATTGGGTCAGTTCTGAACAAAAACCATGTTCGAGATTTCCCAAATTCGTCTTCATTTGCTCAGAATCTCAACAGAAACAATGTCACTTCTTATTCCAGCGAATTTCTGAGTTGGCACATTTAATGGTCAAATCTTCAATCTAGAAATTATCTTGGAGGTTAAAAATGGTGAATAATGTTATAACCAGTTTATTAAACTTTCATTGATAAAATCATGCATAATCATCAATTTATTAGAAATTAAGGAGAAGAAATAATATTTTCCTACCAGAGCATAAATCATCATAAAATAGAATTATATGATAAACCGTGATTAATAACATGATAAAGAAGAGTAAAAATGGATGAAATAAGTGTTAAAAAGGTAGTCGTATTAACGGCCCAACAAGTGCCCGGAGCCTCCCTCCCACTGCCCAACCTTGTTGTCTCTACTGGTCACCTGCATCTGAAGTGATCATGGATCATGGTAGACTAGGAGGTTTTTGGACTTGATGTCATCTCATCATGGGCGACTATAGGAATAGGTACACAAGAAAACATGACATGACAATGAATGTGATGAACGAAGGGGGCACATACAAATGAATAAAAGATGCATTCAAAGAGATGTGTTTGCAAACATATGATCATGAAAATATGTGTTGGTGGATGGACGAATGAGAAAGCATGCAATATGTGCTCATGGACGGACAAATGGATGAACATGCACCTTTCACGAATAGACAAACCTATCAATCCTTCCAACATACAAGCAAGGAGCAATGTGAAAAAGAAGCATCGGGCAAACTAATGACCATCGAAGACCTTGTGCACTTTTCCATGCAGAGGTGAATCTCCAACACACCATGAGGACATCTATCACCTAGCAGCACTGCAGCTTGACATGGACACCAGCAGTAGCACAAATGTACGAGCACTGTCATTTCAAGTATTTTCATGAGTTGTGTCATCCACATCCCCACTATGTGCCATACTGTCTATCAATGTAATGCAACGCAGAAGTCTAAGAGACCCACTTGTTGTACACGGAGTAATGTGAATTCAAAGAGTCATGGAAGTCAAACAATCATGAGGGTAGTTGAACAGCCACAGTGATCAGTTTCACCGGTGGCTATAAATACCCCCTCATTTGTACATGCAAATGACCTTTCTTCACCTCAACTCCTCCCACATAGCCAAGAGAGTTTGTAATATTTTCTTCAAGGAGCAAGTAGTGGCTCCAACACCCCACCCATGAGGTTAGTGATGTATGGTGTAATGATGTGTCTTGGAAATTTTGCTTAACTTAGAAGCCTTCTAATAGGCCAACACATTTTCATACATGTATTATAACTATTGTAATACTAATCTTGAAAACTTGTAATGCATGTTCCTTTAACCTGTGTTTAACACTTGAACTCATTCACTTGTTGTAATACATAATCTATTAATGAAAATGTGTAGTATATGCTTTTAAATCTATCTTGTCTGTGGTGGTTATCTCCCTGGACATCAGACAGAGCTTTCACATAAAACTTGTTATAACAACTGGTGCACTCGTGTGAACTCATCCACAGAGTGTTTTACATGTTATCCTTCCTTGTTTGTTGTGGCTATCGCATCCAAGTGGACTGTTCCTCCAGAAATTGTGCACGTCTTATTGTGTTGTGCGTTCCTAGCAGAGTTGGGGCATCCTCCCAACCGATTTGGGACTCACTCACACCCTCTCCCTCTACATTCAAAGAACCATTCATAAAAGTGACACTTACAATCACCAGGTATGCAAGCCTCACTTTTCGAAGACAAAGCATACCACTCTTTTGTGGTGATAAGAAAGAGTTGAGGGAAATCTTTAAGATAATGGCAACCATGCCAGCATACCAGATGGGGCTCCCACACCAAATGGTGTGAGGTCTAGTTGGGACTTCATATTGGGGTGATCCCCTGAATGTTGGCGGGTCCAACACCATCAGCATGTACATACCATAACATGCATGTTTGAATGATTGTATTCTTTATGGTGGAGAATATGCAAAAAAAGAGATATGCTTGAAATGTTGGCATGAAAGGTACCATAAATGAAAAAAGGTAATTTGCATGGTCCTTATAAGATATTGAGGCACATGCCTATAATCCCAAGGATTCAAAGTCTCTTTCGTTGTAAGGAATTAGTTATGTTGCAAGGATAGCATGCCTCACACAGAAGTGAGTTGGGAGTGATGTGAATCCAAACAAATTCAATATCCATGAAGCATATAGAGGAAACATGGCCTAAAAAAATCAAGGATGAAGTACGGAGACTATGATTTAGCATAGCCACATTTGGTGACAACCCATATTCCCTCCAAAACACCAACTATTTTGTTCGTCCTGTAGTACTGATCAATAAAAATACCCCCCATGGGTTTCCAAGAAGAATGAACATATTATGTTCGTTCTCATAGTTCCGAGTAGAAGACAAGTGAACAATATGAATGTCTACTTACAACCATTGGTAGATGAATTGAAGGAATTATGCGAAGGGATATATGAACATGTTGTATCAAGACCTATCACAATAGAGAGGAGTTTTAAATTGTATGTCATATGTGCTTAAAATATGCATAATTATCCAGGCTTAGAAATTTTCTCTTGTAAGTTATACACTTATTTATTTCTTTATGTACATAACAATATTATTTCACATATTAATTTAATTCGTTGCAATTATTTTAATGATCATGATCGCTAACGTACCCTGTATTACAAAATAATTTTCTAGGTCTTATAACAAAATGGTATCATGGATGTAAATGTTTTGTACCTTCTCCAAAGGATATGTGGTCCAACGACCTATGAAAGCTAGTGCATGAATACTCCAAGGTATTCCTCCCATAATAACATCCTTAAAGAAGATAAACATCTGCTTATCATGGTAAAACATACAGAACATAAATGCTTGCAATAATGACACCAGTTGAATGACTTAGAGCATATGAGAGAGATAAGGAGAAGGATATTACATAAATTTTTTATTCAAATGGGCAGCCTATGTTAAGTTATCCAGAATTATTTGACATCTATGTTAATAAATTATCCATCGAGATGAAAAGGGAAATTTTATTTTATGAGCTCCCATATTGTGAGCATCTTAAGATTTCCCATTAACTATATCCCATGGATATATGTAGAAAAGAATTAATCTTCTTTACGGAGGCACATATCATCGAAAGTAAATGACACATTGGCTCTTAGGAGAGATCTTATTTCTTCAAAAACTAAAAATAAACATTGGCGAAGACAAACAAACTGAAGGAGAGGCTAGTACCTATTGGTCTTTCAAAGAAGGTGATGTCCCATGGATTCGAAAGAAAGATTATCTTTCATTGCAAAATGAAGTCATAGTGGGTGTGAGGGTGCCTTTTTTATATGGGTCTTTACTACAACATTGCTTCATTGTGGAAGAGCATTTTTTGTGGTTGAAATTGCATGACCATGTGAACCTTCAAATATTATGTAGTAAAAAACATGATTTTATTATTTTTTATTATTTTTATGCAATGGGATAAAATATGATTAATTCTTATGTGTTTACTTTTTAGTGTCATTATCCTTTTCTTGTGTGTGAATGTGTGAACGAAGACTCCCCCCAAGATAGAATTCCATGGTGACATCAAAAGATAGTTGAGAATTTTTGTATGTTTGAGAAGGAATTTTTGGCGAGTTTCATGGACTCGCAAGTTCGTCCTCTAATTCACCTAGTAGATGAGGTTGAATTAGTGTGGTTGGTTTCTTATCATTGGATGTGCTTCTTAGAGATGTACATGAAGAAATTGGAACATTTTATTTAACAAAGGGTAAAACTCAAGCGGTCTATAGAAGAGGGGCACACATCATATCAGTCTTTCTAATATTCTAGTGGGTACATCAATCAGATCGACATCACACCGGGTGGGGCGATTTGGGACAACAAAAAGGATGAAGAAAAAAGAGAAGTGGAGCTCCTCCAAACAAATGGAAAAAGGAACATGATAAAGAGTAAGTGACTTATGATTTGTCAAATTTATACACAGTAACTAGTCACATTGGACTTCATAATGCATATATTGATCTCATATGTATTATATAGGTTGGTTTCATTTCCTCAATGGATTTAGAAATTGAACCCATCAACGAATTCATTCTTTACAATTTGGAATAGACACGGTCATGGGTCACTTTATACGAACATAAGAGAAATAAATGTGAAAGTAATAGGAAAGAATTCAGATAGTCAAATGGTAGAAGTGTTCCTTATCTCGATCAGTTAAAAGAAAATATTCCCATGACATACCCTAACAGTTCGGTTGTTGATCAAGTCAGAGGTAAATATTATGCATATGGTCATTACCCGCGTGTTGAAGGGGATGCACTAAAAATATCAATTGGGTGCAACAACTCTATAATAATATCCTTCTGTACATATTTAACTTCATAATGCACCTTTGAATTGTCACATCTATATTTTATATTTTAATTATGTTTAGGTTGTTAGACAGATAACACTGCGATTTGTTTGCTTTTTATAAGTGCATTTGTTCCCATTGATGCGAAGGATGTTGATAATGCATGCATGACACAAGACTACAGAGTGGAAGCCATGTTCAACCGATATAGACATGCTAGCCACTTTATTTAAAACCTAATAAAGGGGAGATTAGGCTATGTCAGAAAGATACAAGAGATCATTGAAGTGGAATTCTCCTTGTTCCAATGTGTTATTTTTAGGTGCAAGTCATGGGACAACTTTGATTGGAATAATGTAAAGAAAGATCACAACAGTGGGTTGATATTTATCAACTCTAGAAAGATGAGGCATGAAGCTAGAGAGCATTATGTCTTCTCCAAACACTATAACCAGGTGTTCTTTTTACCCAGATGTTTTTTCATAGGGATCAGTGGTTTGTAATAAGGTACAACCCTAGATCAAAACGTATTTTTGAGAAAGACAATGTTAGCATGCCAAGAGAGGAAGATAATAAGGGTGATGACAACATACAGTGATATGTAAGTATGTTATTTCATCATTTATACATTTTTTATATGTTTCTTCTTTATTTATTTCACTAATTACAATATTTTTATTTGTCTTGTTGTAATTTTATATAAAATTTGGTAAGACTGACAAATATTTTTACAAATTTTTTTCCAGTGGAAACATTTTTATACTCAAAACTAAGTATTTCCAATTGCGTAATTTATAATTTTAAAATTAAAATTTTAAAATATCTGTTTAATTTGTTTAATTCTAATTTATAGTAGAGTTCTTCTATAGACTTTGGATACACATAAGGATGGATAAAAAATTTGTAATTCTAAGCATGAGTTATCAATTTTGTACTCTTATGTTGTAATTTTGTGACCCCAAACATATGTCTCTAATATAAAACATTTTATTCCCTAGATAATATAAAAGTCAATTTTGAATCCTAAAGGTGAGCACTCCATTAAGACTGCTTGTTTATAAATATATCTTTTTAATATAAAATCTAAATAGACTCATTATCACATTTCTCAAATGACATTGTAGTACCAATCGAAAATAACTCAACTCACAAAGTGATAGAAAATGAAGGAAAATCATATTTGTGCTATATAAGTGTACTAAAAGGCCTTCTACAACTATCATCAAAGTTGTTCAATATAGTCAAACAACCTCCTTAAAACATGGTGTACAATATCAATGATAATAAGGATTCAAGGTGAAAATCCTTCTCAAAGAGGAAACTGAGAATAATATCCTAAAAATGAGAATATAGGGAATTTGGAAACAACGTTCAAGATTTATTCTAGAAAGGTTCACAAGAGTGCTTCATGATTTCGATAAAATAAGTTGATTCTTCCCTACTTGACAAAAAATGGTTGTGATGAAGGAATTAAAGAGAAGGAATGTACAATTAATACTTCTTGCGTTATTAATCATTTGTCATGCTTTTTCTTCAAGTTTATATCAAAATCAATATAAATCATGTAGTGATAAATCTATGAGGACTTTAACAATGAAAACAAAATGTGTATTAATATGTAATATTAAATTCTTGACATAAAAGGTAAAGTCATGTTTACTATATTTAAATTGTATCAATGTTATGTAAAGTAAAAGGAGATATTATGTGCATGTGTAAAATGTTCATTATAGCTTTTTATGGACCATAGGAGAAACAAATGGGCTTGGGTGGAATCATGAGAGGTTTTCATTTTTTCCATGAATAATGGACGAGTTTTGACTTTCCTTTTTAATGGTAATTCTAAATAAAAGATGAATTAATAAATATTTTATGGCTAAGAATTAAATGATAAATAGTATGATGGTGATTAAGATGCATTTGTTTGACTTTATAATAGACTTGGTGATGCATTTTTCTTTCCTATTTAGATTATGTAAAATAAATATTTGTTTTTATGTATTTATAAGTAAATTATTTAAAGTAGACTTGTCCTGATCATTATAAAGATGATGTATTAGCTAGGGGAAAGTGAAAACATGAATTCTAGTGATTATCGCATGATACGTATGTGGAAAAAATAATTCTTCTTGAGTTCTTCATTTAAAAATCATCAAAGATATCATTTGTCAAAAAGTTAATCTATATATTTTTATTTCTATTATTTTCTCATATTTATTAATTATAAAAAAGATAAATAAGCCACAATAGTAAATAAGAACCAAATAACACCCAAATGTTGTATCTTTATTACTAGAAAAATCCCACTTGCCTATTTAAGGAGAATCCCAAAAGCAAATCCCCAACTACAGTAACTTCAAGCATTGTTTTCCATTCTTCCTCATCTTTAGAGAGAATTTTCTAATTTAAATTGGCAAGAGTTGCTATAAATATTAAATTTAAATTGCTTCAAACTCTCATAAGTTTAGTGATAAATTAAATTTTATTAAAATAGAATATTTTTTAAGTTATATTAAATC